>JADLZL010004530.1:0-162823 GCA_015844335.1 Chrysopogon serrulatus | reverse complement strand
ACGGCAGTTCAGGGGTGAGCATATACAAGTTGAACGAGGACGATTTCGACTCCGACGATGCCTTCTCCGAGGACGCGGACGACGACTGCTGCTCCTCCGAGTCCGAAGGCATCGAGAATTATTTAGCCGCTCAAGCCCGCTTCGACTCCGAGTACGACGTGGATTCCAGGGCTCGCCGTCTTCGCCACCGCAGACTCGTCGCCCGCCTGACAACCACAGGATCCCCGGAGTTCGTCGCCGCGGGCACCAAGCTCGTCGGACTGGACAGCGGCCCCCCCTACCGAGCCACGGACGTTAACTTCACCTTCGACGTCAGAACGCGGCTAGTGTCCGCCACCCCTCCTCTCCGTTCACCCAAGCTGTACGACGCCTTCTGGGCGATCGGCGACACCGTCTATGCCCTGGACACGAGCGCCGACGGATCCAGCCGTGGAAATGGAAAGGAGCTCTGCTTCTTCGAGAGGCTCGGCCCCGCGCCGCGGCGCCGCTACGGGACCTGGCAGTGGGAGGCTCTCCCCCGGCCGCCGTTCAAGATGGACCACATCGTGGCGTCCCACGCCGTGCACCCGGACGGCGCCACGGTGTTCCTGTCCGTGTACAAGATCGGGACGTTCTCCTTCGACGCCGAGCGCCTGGAGTGGGCGCGCCACGGCGACTGGGTCCTGCCGTTCGACGGCGAGGCGCACTACGTCCGCGCCCTCGACGCGTGGGTCGGCCTCTGCAAGCGACACCGGGGGCGCCTCGCCGCGTGCCGGGTGGTGGACGACCGCCGCGGCGGGGCGGAGCCGGCCTGCAAGTGCGGGAGGGACCTGCTGTTCAGGCAAAAGTGGAGGAGACACGAGAGCGCCAGCCTCGTCTACATGGGCAGCGCCAGGTTCTGCCTCCTTGAGGCTGTGACGCAGCCGCACCAGGAACGCACAGATACCTTGGGCCTCATCGTGCCCATGCTGCTTCGCGTAGTGACCTTCCGAGTCCACTACTCTTGGGACGGTGGGCTTTGCGTGGTGAACAGGAGGTGCAAGGTCTACAAGCTGCCTTGGCAACCTTCATCAGACAAGCCTCGCGCGTTCTGGATCTAATACGCAGTGAAGAAGCACACGACGTTTAACAGGAGTCCACCTTATTTGTCGTGTTTGTTTCTATTCCTTTCTAAATTATGAGACGTTTTGGCTTGTGTAGATACATTGATTTTGATTTATATCTAGATATAAGTTTTGAACCGATTTTATTCATTCAGTTTTATTCTGTATTTAATAAAGAGGAAAAAAAAGAAAAAAAAAAAAAGTATGTCGTGTCCAAAGTTGAGCATAAAACATGCATTCTCCTACTGCACCCCATAGCCCAATATGACCTAGCAGCCTCTTCCACTAGTGCACTCGTTTAGCTCCCGCTCACTCACCCCAAAGCATCCCATCAGATTAAGGAAAACACATACTCTTCACGTTTTAGATTATAAGTCGTTTTGACTTTTTTGGTATATTTATTTTGCTATGTATCTAGATATAATAAAATGTATATATCTAGTGGATAAAATGGATAAACCAAAAAAGTCAAAGCGACTTATAATTTGGAACGGGATGAGTATCATTTTTCATATAACCAGCAACAAAGAGAATCGGATAAAAGAAGCATGCTCTAGCAAATCCCCTTTGTAATCTTCTTTTCCTTAATTTTTTTCTCAATACCTCAGATGAAGAGGATCTGCCAACATTTTTTTTCTCTTTTCTTCCTACTATGGTCAATGATATCACGGACCGGTGCTTAGTGCCGTGCCTGGGCCGCACACCCTAGGCCCGCGGCACGGCACGGGCATAGCCCGCTAAATGAAAATGGTCCGATAGAGTCTCGGGCACTAGGCTTGCTAACAGCCCACCCACCAGCCTCTCCTAACAAATCAGCCCAGTAGCCCACCAGTGCACCCTAACCACCTACTAACTTCTTTCTTTCCCCTCCCGGCCTCCCAGCACTGCGCCGATGCCCGGCGCTCGGCGCTCTCGCCCTTTTCTCTCTGGCTGCACAAGTGACTGCACTCCACTCCTCCCTCGATTCCTCCTCACCCACCAGTCATGCTCCACGCCGCCATGCTACCGCAGCACATCGTCTCCCACTCTCCCAGCACGGCCTCAAGCTACGACGGCGCCCTCAGCCCTCCCCAGTCGCGCTCCAGCGTGCCGGCCTCAAGCTACGGTGGTGGCACGGCGGCCCTCCCCATCTCCTCCGGCGCCCGCGATGGCGGGCAGACGGCAGCCGAGCGCAGGGACCTTGACGTCCGCCGCGACGGTAGATCCAGCGCCTTCATGGCCTCCCTCGCCGCCTCGAGCATCCCTTTCCTCCTCTGCTTCTCTGCTGTGGCACTTTGTGGGCCGTGAACCGGCACGGCCTCGCTGTGCCGCCGTGCTTCCGCGGGCGGCACGGCCCACGGGCCGTGCTTTGGGCGAAGGCCCCGCACGCGCACGCCAGGCATGACCCGTTAGGTACGGCGGCCCGTGGAGGCATGACGCCCTTGGGGCCGGCACGGCCCGACGTGCCGCCGTGCCGGGCACCCCTCCTCCCACCCCAAAAAACAATGAATTTTTTATTATACTATGGGGGGAAAATGAATTTCCATAAAAACAAATAAAAATTCAATTTTTCAACAAAAATTCAATAGAAATCTATTTTTTTCAAATTTAATGATACATTAAAAAAAATTCTCTTTTCACCTATTTATGATGTGTCATCTATTGCTCGGTATCCTTTATTTAAGATTGCTGGTTCCACCACAATACCCTTGTTAGCTACGGGGAGAGAAGAGGGTGGAGAGTGCCACGAGAGACCAAAAGAGAAGAGGGTGGAGAGTGCCACGAGAGACCAAAAGAGAAGAGGGTGGAGAGAGTCACCGTAGAGAAGGAGGATGTGATTTTTTTTTTAATCTGCTTAAACAAAACCTTTTCGCTAAAACTAGAATTAATGTTTTCCCAATTCCCTGTAGCAATTTTTAAGGAAAAGATGAGGGGATCTAGTGGTGATGTCTCGCGTTTTCTCCCCAGCACGGCAACGGCAAGCACTGGGCGGTGGCCAAGCGGCGAACTCGGGGCCCCAGCGGCCAGCGAGGACGCGTCGCCACGAGGCTTAGGTACTGCTCCTGTGTTCTCTCTCTCATTTTCTCCAACCTGAAACTCTAGCTGTCTAGCACAACGGGCGGTGGCCTAGCGGCGGACTCGGGACTCCGGCGGCCAAAGAGGGTGTGTTGCCCCAGGCGGCAGCATGGAATGCGCAATGGCGCCATGGGTAGCGAGCGGGGCTGAGGGGGCCGGCACCTCCTATGCTTGGTGAGCTCCTCTTGTGTATATACAAAATTCCACCATTTGAAGAATTCTGTTGATATTTATCCTCAATAATTCAGCAGTTAGTACTTGGCCTCCCTCGTGGTTATTTCGTGGCTCTGCTGCCCTCGGCGGCGATCGCCGAATGCCGACCCAGCACAGGCCGGGCACAGTGCCACATTGTCGTATCCACCCCTTACTTTGAGTTGAAAGGCTTATTGCGTTCACTTGCTGTGCGCATTTCACTGTGATCCTTATTTTCGAGATATTCAAGCTCCGTAATATTTTCTATTTTAGTTCACAAACACGAATGTATATGAGTATAGCGGCAGAGATTTTGCTGCAACAAGGTGACCGATGACCATGCCTAAGTTATCTGACAACAGGATGCGCCCTTAAACAAGATGCCGGATGGGTGGAGCGGTTGGTGTGAGAGGACGAATGGTGATTGTGATCACCCAATTCGACTTTTACTAATTTAAATCAGCGATTGTTGAAATATATAGAAATGTGTATTGATGAATAGAGACAGAGAGGATTACATGCTGATGAATTATTACACGGCTGAACCACCACAGTTACTCTACACATATGAGTAGATGACATACTACCATCTTATAAATACTATCTACTTGCACGTCACAGTACAGGGTATGTATATTGCTGCGATCATTCTACACCGCCGTTCCGTCGCGGTGGGATCCCACGGCCGCCGCGTGCCTCGCCGCCGGCCACACAATAAAACTGAGCCGGACGCCTCGCCGCGGCAGCGTGGGACACATACCAGGCGAGCAGCCAGAACTAACATGCAGCTCGATCGATCGATCATGCGTCGACTAGTACTAATAGTAAAGTTAAGTATAGGAGTAGGAGCTAATAAAAAAAACAGAGAGAGATCGAAGCCACCAATTGACCCAGTCACCCAGGAGATGTGATAGGTGTCCAGATAGATGGCTAGTCCAGCCGCAGGATAAGCCTGAGGTCGCGCGTCGCGGCGGCGTCGACGGCAGCGGCGGCCACGGCCACGGCCACGGCCTTCCTGGTGGGGAACTGCGGCAGCGGCAGCGAGCTCGGGTCGGGGACGTCGAGAACGCCGGCCCGGCGTACACCTCGGCGGCCGCCGCAGGCCGCGCCTTCCTGCCGTGGTGTCTCCGTCCAGCCACGGTAGACGATGTCGTCCCGGCCGGCGGCGACCTCCTCCTGCTGGCGCCGGGGTGGTGGGGTTGTCGTGGCTACCAGCAGCCCTCCTGTGCGGCGCCGTCCGGATCCTCTGCGGCGCCGGCGCCGGCATGAGGATGTTGCGCGCGCGTAGCACTTCGGTGGCCATGCCGACAACGCAAGCGAGATCGAGGATGGGTGAGGAGAGGGGATTAGCTGAGCGCTAGTCGCCGCTGCGGCTGGTCGCCGGTTTGGTGGGTGTGGAATTCTCGGCGGGTGCGGGGCGCAGGTGTATTATAGGAGCGGAGACGCGGAAGAGGGGATGCTAGTGGATTCGGTCGACGCGTTCGTTGCCGGCTTTTGCCCGGCGACTTCCGTCCGGCGTGGTTTTGGTGG
Organism: Chrysopogon serrulatus; assembly: GCA_015844335.1. Taxonomy (NCBI): domain Eukaryota; kingdom Viridiplantae; phylum Streptophyta; class Magnoliopsida; order Poales; family Poaceae; genus Chrysopogon; species Chrysopogon serrulatus. Next base: position 157,964 of record JADLZL010004530.1, on the reverse strand, counting down.
ACTTTTGACACTTTCCTCGCCGCTTCGCTTCGGTCCTGCTCCAGTCGACGGACAGCCGACAGAGGTTCTGCGCATCTTCGCCTCCTCCGTCGTTCTCAATTGTTCGCTGGTACTGGGCTCCTCCTATGTATGCGCGGTGTGGGCTGAGATTGAATTTCTCGTTTGGATTGAATTGCTTGTGGGCTCGCCTCACGTGTGCCGCAGTCTGCAGTTTGTCGTCGTCGCTTTATGCCTTTACATAGTTCTCATTATTTGCTTTATATGCCTTAAAATTGGCAGTTATTAAAAGTTCGGGTCATTAACATTCACAAAATGGCCTTAAAATTGGCACTGTTTTAAAACTTCGGGTCATATAACATTCACAAAAAATGAAGATTTTTAATCCGTGGAACAGAATACCAGAATAAAATCATGTATTCAATCTCAAGTGATAAATAATCTCACAGATTGACACCAATACAATAGTTTCAACCCAGCCTGGGTTTTCATTTGGAGCCATAACTCAGAACTCCATTTATGCTGATTATAGTTCAGTTTGGAAAGCACCTCCCATGGCTGATGATCTGAGTCCAACTTATTTTTTTTCTTATTTATTTAGGGCCTCATCCGAATCATTATACTTTCGAATTCTCAGACTTCTTCAAATCCTGGATTTGGCCATAACTTGCAGGCCACTGCTCCCAGCTGCTGCGGGCCGTGATTCCTTGAATTGCTCTTCAGTAACCCCTGCAAAGCACAAGTACAAACACAAATATGAGCAGCTTGGTTTGGTAAATAAGATCAGATATATAAAAAAAACATCAAAACTACTATGCAGGAACAATAAATTATTTTTCAAAAAGCAATTATGAGCCACTTGCCTTTGCCCATGGCTGCAGTTGAGGAGATGCCACCCTGCACCGTCTTGAGCACCCTGTCATAGAAATTGGCGCCCGACCACTTCTGGTGCTCCAGCGTCTCCACGCCGTTGATCCTCTCCTCCCTCTGGATCCTCTCCACGTAGGCCAGCATGCCGCGCCGCGCGAAGTCCCGCGCGAACGTGTCGGTGACGAGCGCGTCGGCGTGGAACCCGGCGAGCGTGATGAACTGCCAGACGTAGCCGAGCCTGGCGACGCTGGGGATGAACGCCGCCATCTCGGCGTCCGTCATCCCGGAGGCGTCCCAGTTGAAGGACGGCGAGAGGTTGTAGGCGAGCATCGCCTCCGGGCACGCCGCCTTGACGCCCTCGGCGAAGGCGGTGCACTCGGCCACGTTGGGGCTGGACGTCTCCATCCACAGCACGTCGGCGTGCGGCGCGAAGGCGCGGCCGCGGACCACGGCGGCGGCCACGGAGCCCCGGAAGCGGTAGAAACCTTCCCTGGTCCGCGGGAGGTCCCAGTCCCAGAACACGGACGCGACGCCGAGGCTGGCCGCGATGTCGCGCGCCTCCTCGTTGGACACGCACCTGTCGTAACCGCCGGTGGCGCGGTCCCACTCCTGGAGCCTGCGCTGCTTCTCCTGGGCGGAGACGCCGCCAAGCCCCGCGATGGCGTCCCTGACGCAGCCCGAGAAAGTCTTGAGCTGCGCCGACGCGAGCCACTCGTCCTCGATGTCCTGGAGCTCCCTGCCGGTCTTCCCCGCCGCCATGCCGTCCGAGAGCACGGCCGCCAGGCTCCGGCCCTTGAGGCGCGGGTTGGTGGCGCCGAGTATGAACTGGTGGTCGCGCGCGTCGACGTTGGTCTGGATGAGCGTGGCGGCGACGGCGTCGGTGCGCGCCACGAGGACGGTCTCGACGCCCATGACGTCGAACTGGAGCCTTGCGGCGACGAGGCGGTTGACGTGCTCGGACACCGCGACGAGCACCTTCCCGGCCATGTGCCCGCACTTCTTGGTGACGGACGACTGGTCCTCGAGGTGGACGCCCGCGGCGCCGCGCTCGACGAAGAGCTTGCAGAGCTTGACGGTGGCCGTGGCGCCGCCGAAGCCCGTGTCGCCGTCGGCGATGATGGGCTTGAGGTAGTCCACGTACGGCGCCCGCGCGCGGTCGGCGCGGGGCAGCGACATGCGCGCCTCCCGCTGCTTGCGGTCGTGGTAGAGCTGCGCGAAGAAGAGGTGCTCCACCTTGTTGGGCACGGTGTCGTAGGGGTAGTCGGCGAGGTCCGGGCCGGGCTCGTTGGTGGAGGTGTGCGTGGAGGAGCACTGCCAGCCGGAGACGTAGATGGTGTCCAGGTGCTTGGCCATCATGGTGACCTGGACGGGGTCCAGCGCGCCGAAGGTGCGGGACGCCGTGCCGGCGGCCTGGTGGGACTTGAGCGTGCGCCACAGCTTCTTGGCCATCTCGCCCGACGCGTAGCTCTGCCGGAGCGTGCCCCGGAGGAGCGCCACGTCGCGGGCGGTGTAGGGGCGCTTCGTGAGGCGGAACCGCTCCGTGCTCCACCACGACTCCACCTCCGCCACCTCAGCCTCGAACCGCCCTTCCTCCTCCATGATCTGCACGCACACGCACGACGAATGAACGAGTAGTTAAGTTACGAGATGATCAGCACAGTTGAAATGTACACTAGTACTAGCTATGGCGAGTCATCGAAATAAACCGACCAGCGAGGGGACGGAGAACGGCGACGCCATGGCTGGTAGCGGAGGACGAGGTGGTCGGCCGGGGGCACGCACTTGGAGATGATGAAGCAATTGCAAGTGCAAAGCGTGCCTTGATTCCATTGTCGCTTGGGATGCTGTCGTATTTATAGTCAGCGGTGCTCTGATCCAATGCAATGCAAGATCCAATGCAATGCAAAGAGGCTGCTATAGATAGATGGAGCAAAATCATGCATGCAACTTGTACGTAACGTGCTGCCTCCAATCACTTTCGATCCTTATCGTGTGATGTGATGATGAGAGGTTGTTGGCACGGTCTGGTGTAGGCGAGGGATGGATCAGAGCTACTAGCTGCAACGGTGAGGGATGGTGGACACGTCGTCTCGGATCTGTTTCGGTCGATCGCAAGGAGAACAAAAGACTTGTTTCGCGAGCGAGCGCGCGCGCGCATGGAACGTTTTTGGACAGTAGCAGTGGTTAGCTCTACAACCTGCATACTTTCGCACTGTAGCTGAGATCGGTTGCGTGCGTGATCTTCCGATCGTTTTGGGTGACCTGATCAGCTGACACCAGCCAACCAGTGAGTGATGACTGAGAGCATTTTTTTTTTTCACGGTTCCTGTTCCTTAGCCGACTGCCCAAGTAGGCAAGTACCGAAAATGGTTCACGCCAATCTTCTCCGCCAGCGCGGTTGGTCATAGGGAAGGGCACCCGTAATAGTAGAGCGAGTTTTTGAAAGCCTCTCAGCTGAGTTACTAATAACTCTTAAGACAATTTATTCGATAGTGCTAACTTTACCACGTAGCTTATAACATAGACATGGATAGGCGCAGCCCACATGACATTCACATAATAATTATAGAATGTGTAAGAATTTAGCTCTTTAAGAAGAGTTAGCTTTAATTTTCTCTCTTTTCTATTAAAATATTAAAAACTGGTTTAGGCTAGTTCAAAAGTCGATAGTTGGAGATGCCTAGGGGTGAAGTTTACTTTCGGAGGGTTTCCATAACTGTCTGACACGGAAATATGGTCGTGTAAGGCAGAAAAAATTTGGTCGGAAGGGCAGCAAGCGGGACTATAAAATTAAAGCTGTCTTGAGCTAGTAGTTAGCATCCAGGTTCAACAGGAACATGATCTCATCAAATGTCACATAATTTTGGATAAAACATGTCATTAATATGCATGTTGGCCGCCCTAATCATAGCAAGGTGCCGACGAGCTCGCCGCGACGCCCCTGCCGTCGCCCGTCGGCCATGCAGAACCAGTTGTCCCAGCACCTCACTCACCGCACCTCAACCTGCCTCCATCGTCATGTCGTGGTCCCATCCCGTCCCTAGAAGCTCCTTCTAAGACCGCCACTGCTTAGAACCCCGATCCTCAAACCTTAACACCGGCAAGCCCTCCTCTTCTTCGGCGGGTCATGAACGCCGGTGAGGCCCCCCTCGGCATACTCTTCTTCCTCCTCGGCTGGTGTAGGCACGGTTGGGCATATGGGCCGGACCACATCGCGCTTTTGGCATGGAGCGCGACACGCCGTGCATTAGAGTTTGCGAATTACAAATGGGGTAGTGGCCCAACACATACATGGGCTAATGCATTTCGATATTATTTCCACCTAAAGAATGGAAGGAAATGTTATTGACAATAAGGCCAAAAATGTGGTCTTCTATTTCTGCAATCCTTCCGGGGGATATAGTCATCGAAATTTTTATGTTTTTCCAGAAAGACGTATATGTCTCGACCATACTCATAAGGATTGCCGAAATGCGAGGCCTCTTTAACCTGCTCCAGTCACCAGCCTGTATTCACATGATTGCGGATTGGCCCGTGACGCAGGAATCAATAAGGATTGGGCCGGGCACACACCTACCAATCGGGATAAGGATTGATTGGGCTGCGCGGAAAAAACGATGGGCGACCAAGTAGGCATGGCACAAAATGCTCATGTTTATCGTCCACACATCACCACGTCAGATTTCCGGCTTTTCTTCTTGTATTATATATTTTCCTTTTGTTCTTGAATGAATAAAATCCAGATCCAGCCATGTAGCTGGTCTATCCTGATCCAACCGTCCCTGGACAGCACGCAACTGCTCGAATGCTCCTAGAAGCACAGTAACAAGTGGTTTCGCCGGACTCGAAGGCAAGTTTCCTACTTCCTCCTCCGCCATCGCCGCGCTCTATCATCCCGGCTCAACTCGGATCCGTCCAATTGCTGTTTTTCAATGGAGGTTGGAACAGATTTGCTCCTGACAATGGTCTTTGAATTGGTGGCATCCGTGTCTGTTGATCGAACTCAAGAAGAAGAACGAGAGCAAGCTTACTGTGAAGCATGTCTATAATCTATATCATCTCCAGGGAGCGGTTTAGTTTGAAGTAGAAACAAAAGGTTTTCCTTCTGCCGGTGCCTCATGAGTATTTGCTCGTTTTGTACTCTGATGAAGTGAAATTTTGATCCATGAACTACTCTCAGACAAAAACGACTATCCGTCCCGTGAGGCTGTGGTAATTTTTATGTTTGGCGATTGCTTTTACAGTTTCCCAGATTTGCAAATGCAGTGTATTTTCTAGGCTGCTACCTGTTACTTTAGTGTGTGCTTGTTAGTTATGCAGAAATAGCATGCTTATCTATATATATTCAAGATGGTATTTCTTGTGCGTAAGTACATTTCAGAGTATGCAGATTTGATTTTACATTGAACTCGGAATAACTATTCTTTACAGAAGAATCTTAGGAAAAAGTATTGTGTGATGCTAAGATGACAACTTTGTGCTTCTTGTCTGTCTTCATTATCTAAGCACAAAAGGTAGCTGTAGCTCTGTTTTGTTTTTCCTTATGGAAAATAGTTTTAGTTTTTCCAGATTTTTTGCAGAAAAATCTGGGGACAATTTCAAGATCAAAGCCGGAAGTTGTGCTTAAACATTTAAGAATCTCGATTTTTGCAGAATAATAACACCAGTGTGTTGGAAACCATAAATTCATTGTATGGACGATTCTATTTATGTTGAGATATTGTCATGGACATGGTTAATTATCATCTTATTATGTGTTGGCATGTTGTTGCATGGATTTATACAAATGAGGTATTGTATTTGTGTTGTTTTCATTATAATAATAAACAAAAAATTAAAAACAAATGAATATCAATCACTCACGTATGCTAATATATCAAAACATGTCCCAATTTGCATATTTTGCATCTATTGCTGCTGCAAGCAAAACATTTCATTTTGGTGGGTGGGCGGGTCCATTTTATGTTCCATCAAAGAGCTCTCCTAAACATGCCCATTTTATTTAAACAAATTAGTATCAGATAAATGATTAGTGGATGTCTGATCTTTATTGTTTTTGAATCCTAGAATCCTTTTATACTTCAAATTTATAATAGATTTTTCAAGTTTGTGGGTCAAATTGTATAGTTTTTTAAAAGCTCCAACATATTTTCTACATCAATGATCAAATTGGTTTATGCTATGAACTCAATTCACAAATATGGGATAGATGCTTGCCGTTCCACATGATCCCTGCCAATGTCATAGCATTTATTCATATTGTTATGGATGCTAAAATAATTTTCATAAAAATTTAAAATTTTTCGAACTGTCATTTGCTAGGTGTGGTATCATTTCTTTTATAAAAAAGGAAATTTGATTTAGTAGCTAGTACAAAATAGAAAATGTGACATAAAATTGGTTTAATTTATGAAATATGGCTCGACATGATAGTGCATTTGTTTAAATTTATAGATGCTAATATAATTTTGTGAGATAATTAAAAGTACTTTGTCTTTACCTGACCAAATTAAAAAGAAAATTTGCCAGCGATGTATATCCTCCATTGAGATATTGTACTCGGCCCGGCAAGAGAAAATATGTCAGGAGTTCCGTTCCTTCAGCAAATGATGCCACACGGCCAAGTAGAACTACTAGATGTGTATTCACGTCCGGCCCAGTTGAAAGCTGGCCTTCTGGCACATGGGCCTCCCAGGACAGCGTTGAATGCCCCAGGCGGAGCCGCGGCACACAGTCCATTTCCATCACAGTGGACAAGAGGGCCGCCCTGAACCAGGCCCGGCCAGCACCGTAGTTCTGCTGCGGCGGCCTGCGGCTTCATCGCTCCTTGCCGTGTGAGCCCGTGACGGATCCATGCACCGATTGACCGATGCACACAGGCACACAGCTTTTCATCAGAAAGGAAATGGGACAGTACACTGGAACTGTAGACACACGTGAACCCCTGCCGCCATGCCCAAACACTGTTCTTCAGTAAAAACTACTACCGGTTTATTTATTTATTTTATTTATTTATTATTATAGGCACACGCAGGAAACAGTAGCCTTCCCTTTATTCGCTCTTCTTTCATTGATGGATCACTACTCCTTCACTAGTGTCAGTTCAGGGCTTCTGGGCCTTTTATATAAATATAATTTATTTTATTATGACATCCCGTCAATAAAGATTTGAATATTGATTGATTGAAATTTGAAAATATTTTAAATAAGGGGTAGTCTCGTCTCTTGTTCAAAAAACAGTTCCCTTTCGAGTTCTCTTGTTTAACAGTTCCTCAATCACCACATCAAGCTAATCTGACCAGGTTTAGATTTGACAGCGACTGATAAGCTAAAATAAATAAAATTCAACAAGATAAAACTACTAGACGAGGAAAAAAAAAATCAATGGACCCCCAACAGGAGGACAGATGTGCAGTAGTATTTGTGGATCCAACCCTGCCAACTTGTTCAATAATGTTGCACCAGGCAATCTGCGCAGTCATCGTACGTTTAAACTTTTGACCAGCGAATCCGGCAGCACCGCATCAGCAGGGCAGTGGATTGTTGGACCGTGCATTGGCCATTGGGCACCACGAATCGCGCGCTACTTATCCATTCCAGATCTCACGCAGCATGCATGTGAAATCTGTCTAGCGACTTTTGCCGCCTTTTTGAAATGAAATGAAATGAAAACTGCGTTCCAACTGGACCTTCGAGTTCGAGTCAATCCTCCCTCCTCATCCGCGCCGTGGTCGGCCTTTTTTACCCGGGTCACGGGCATTTTTCGTGCGCGTGTCGATCTCTCTCTCTCTCTTCTCTTCTTCGTGTCGGCAACAGCGCAGCTCGGCGCGTGTACTACATGTGGAGATCGATCTCTCTCTCTCTCTCACACACACACACACACACACACACTTCTCTTCTTCGTGTCGGCAACAGCGCAGCTCGGCGCTCGCTGCGTCAGCACGCTGGCCGGGCCCCGTGGTTGCTTACGCCCAGCGGCCCAGGCCCAGCGGAGGCATTCAAATCTTGCAGAAGGCTGCCTCCAACGCTCGATCGCCCGTTCCTGCCCGGCTGCTGCGACGAGCGACGTGCGACCTGACAGTGCCACTGCGATCGCTCGCCTCGCCGCGCCGCAGCCCGCAGCACCCAGATGTACTAGTATGGGTCTGCGAGGTGGTTGGTGGGAGTGCCAGGCCATAAACACTTGTGCTTTCTCATGTCACGCTCTCCTGCTGCTGCTGCTCCTGCCCGGCTGCTGGGCTCAGAATCGCAATCGCGATCTACTCCCTCTGTTCCATGGAGTATGTCGCTTGGAAAGTATGTTTGTGAAGGGAGAGTACGATCCATCGAGGTGGGCAGACTGACGAATAAACCAAAGACAAATGGAGTTGCCCGATACTTTTATGTGCACGGGATCTGAGGCTCCTAGCTCCGGTGCTCGCAATATTCTCGAGTGCAAAAACAAAAGTTGTTGTGTACAGTACAGTAGCCTTGTTGCAGGCACTCGAGGGAAAGATGGTCGAGCCGCCACCGCCTAGTAGCTACTAGCATGCTGGCGAGCGAGGCAGCGAGCGAGCAACGGCTCTTGCCTTGCCCGGGGCCCGGCGCACGCACGCAGCAGACACGGCCAAGCCGCGACGAACCGTGCAGCTGTCTAGTCCAGTCAAGCATAAAAAAGCGCAAGAGAGCGGGGAAAAAAAAAAGATGGAACGCAGACACAAACTTGGGTGGTGCACTGCACGCTTCCTGAGGCCCGCCCACAACTTGTGTCTTACTTTAAACCCACAGCTTAGCCTAAACAAACGCGCTCCGCGCCGTCTGATTGACACATAATAAGACGCGCTGCTACGCCTTGTGCTTTGCCCGTGCCCCGCCCCCGAAGGCAGCATCTGCCAGCCAGCGCCGAGCAGCAGCCCACGGCTTCGCCACTCGATCACTCTGCTCCTCCTCTGCCTGCCTCTCCGACCGGTCGCCATCTCGATCCGCCGCGCCGTCCCCCCCCGGCTCGCGACCGATGACGACGACGATGGGGCGTCCGTGGGCGGGCGCGCTTCTTCTTCCCCTCGCGGCCGCCGTCGCGCTGGTGGTGGTGGTGCTGTCGTCCTGCTGCCACGGCGCGTCCGCGGCGGCGGCGGCGTCGTTCGGCGACAACTTCGAGATCACGGGCGCGGAGGACCACGTCAAGACCTCCGCCGACGGCCAGACCTGGTACCTGTACCTCGACAACAAGACAGGTAATCATACTACTAATGCTTGATCGATGGATGGAATTGGAATGGATTGGATCATCACTCGTCAGCAAAAAGGTGCCATCATCAGCCGTCAGTAGTCAGCTCACCTCACTCTCGATCGATCCCCTTTGATGATGATTTGCAGGCGTCGGGTTCCAGACGAAGCAGCGCTACCTCTTCGGCTGGTTCAGCATGAAGCTCAAGCTGGTGGGGAACGACTCCGCGGGCGTCGTCACCGCCTACTACGTACGTGCGTCGTCGATCGTCTGGTCGCCGCCGCTGGCGGCTCCTTCTTTGATTCCTTCCGATCATCATCATCTGATTCCTTTTCCTTCCGGTCATCTTATCATCTGCTCGCAGATGTGCTCCGACGTGGACGCGGCGCCCCAGCGCGACGAGCTGGACTTCGAGTTCCTGGGCAACCGCACGGGCGAGCCCTACATCATCCAGACCAACGTGTACCACAACGGCGTCGGCGGCCGGGAGATGCGCCACTCCTCTGGTTCGACCCCACCGCCGACTTCCACACCTACGCCATCCTCTGGAACACCAAGCACATCGTGTAAGCTTCTTCACTGCTTGCTTCTGTGTCATCTTCATCCGTCACCATGCATTCATCACTCGACTTGGCTGATTGCGACACAGAGTGAGGGATCGCGTGGTGGTTGGTTGGCCGGCAGCGGCCGGATCCGGGGGCGAGTTGAATGCGGCCACCCACCTCCTTGTCCGGCCCCGCACCCTGAGATATGCATGCCTCTGGTTGGCATGGGCAAGGGCAAGGCACGTTGGATACGATTCGCTCCCGCGCGTCGTCGCCGCTGCAAACTTGGTAGACGCCCTTGTTTGGGGCCAGGCCATGCGCGCCGTCTCGCCCATGCCCACCGCGCCATGTCTATTCCCGTCCTCCGACAGGCGCTGATCTCTGCTCCGGACCACGGCACACCGCACATCACATGGATCCACCACTGACCCCAGTAGCCAAGCGACTGTTCTTGCAGCCGCTGCTGGCCCTAATGCCGCCGCGCAGGGATTGCCACCACATGCCGTCCGCGTCCACCCATGTCCATCCAATATGGTCACGACTCACGAGTGGTCCATGCCGACGATGTTGGCGATCGAATCCCGATCACGGATTGCACTGCACAGCACAGTGTCCAGAGCAGCGCACGTCGCGCTCACGCGTCGGCGCGCAGGACCGTGCGACGAGATAGCTAGCCTATGCCAGCCGCTACCTGGTGACTGCTGACACGCTTCTTCTTGCATGCGCCCGTCTCCGTCCCGCAGGTTCTTCGTGGACAAGGTGGCGATCCGGGTGTACCCGAACGACGCGTCCAAGCCGGGCGGCAACGGCTTCTTCCCGATGAGCAAGCCCATGTACATCTTCTCGAGCATCTGGAACGCGGACGACTGGGCGACGCGCGGCGGGCTGGAGAAGACGGACTGGGCCAAGGCGCCCTTCGTGTCGTCGTACCGCGACTTCGCCGCCGACGCCTGCGCGTGGCCGGCGGCGGCCGATGGCTCGGCGCCGCCGGCGTGCGCCGCGGCCACGGGGACAGCTGGTGGGACCAGCCCCCCGCGTGGGCGCTGGACGCCGGGCAGCGCCTGGACAACGCCTGGGTGGCCAGGAACCTCCTCATCTACGACTACTGCGACGACCGCAAGCGGTTCCCGACGCCGCCCGAGGAGTGCAAGCTCCGGGACGCCGCCACCACCGCCTCGTGACCACCTCGTCGTCGTTCGGGACTGCCACTCGGGAGTGGGGACCCAATCATACTATCATACTATTGGTTGATGATGAGATTGAAATGATTCTTTCCTTTGGGTGTGTGTAAACCGGTTGCTGGTTTTTTTGGTGGATAAAGCCAAGGTCGGACGTGCACTGTGTTGGGCAGGCCGAGTCCGGACCGATGTGGTTGAGTCGTCGGGACGGACCATGTCGGCCATTCTTTTTGGTTGGGGGAAATGAGGGATGGATGGATTCAGTTTTGTACCAACAAATCAAATCTGTTCCTGCTGGCAAAGCTGCCATTTGCAAATTTATTAAGGAAACAGGGAGCTAATGAATTTGCATGCACCGAGGTTTTTATTATTAACATGACACTGCAATCAAATCATCGGCCATCCATCCGGGCAGTTTGGCAGGGTGTGATGAGCAACGTGATGATGTGAGTGGCGTGCGTGGCCCGTCGCTCGTGGCATGCGGCTGGAGAAAGAACCCCAAGGGCGGCGGCCGCAGCAAGAGAACGTGCAGCGTCGCATTCGCAGGGCGTGGGCGGAACATGCGCCTTTAAGTAGATCTCAGTCGCCTCGTCCGCCACGCCTGTGACTGTCAGGCACCCAACAGTTATGCCGTGCCCGTGTCCGGCCACACATCCCGCTACCTGCGTGTGACCTGTGCGGTGGCTACCCGGCTAGCCCGGCTGATACGAAAATGATCGATGACTCCATCTACTCATCCCCTAGTAGGGGGGGGGGCCTTTTGTTTTCCTTTGTGTGGTACTCCCCATCTACTTAACTGTGACAAATCTAGGGAGGAGCACGAACGAATCAGAAAAAGGTAAAAGGAGACAAAGGTTACGCCAGGAGCGAACAAGTGCATGTGACTGTGAGGCTGACGAGGAAAAAGAAAGAAAGATAATTAAAGGGGAGGACAGATGATTAAAGAAAGAAGCATCCAAAAAGACGCCGCGACATTTTCAACAGCACGGCCCAAGCCACAGTGCACGCCACGGCACACATCGTCACCGTGGTGGACGTGAGGTTGACAGGTACTTAGTACGGAGTACTAACATTAGTAAAATCCTATAGAGTACAGGGGGTGTTTGGATTTCCTGGCTAAAACTTTTGTCCTGTCCCATCGAATCTAGTCATATATGTATGGAGTATTAAATGTAGTCTAAAAAAATAACTAATTATACAGATTGTGATAACTTTATGAGACGAATCTTTTAAGCCTAATTAATTCATAATTTCACAATGTGCTGCTACAGTTGCTAATAATGGATTAATTATACTTAAAAAATTGTCTCATGGTTTTCTGACGTGTTCTGTAATTTGTTTTTTTATTAGGATTCAAAACCCCCTTCTAACATCCCTCCGATATTCCGATGTGACACAGACAAAACTTTTTCCACACCATCCAAACACCCTCTAAAGAGTTCCGAGTTTGAGGCCGTCTTAGAGAGACGCAATTTATTTCAAGCCAACAAATTGTTCAAAATCAGTGAAAGCGTCATGTTCTCCGGTGGCGTGGCACTTCGGCTTGATCCGCGTCCAGCTGATCGCACGATCCGCAATATATGATATCGATGCCACGTCCAGGTCCACTGACAAAAAAACAAAAGAAAAGACAACACCTCTGGTCGTGCTCAGAGATGTCTGTCCGTCGCGGCGGATTAGGCTTAGGATTATGTCGCTGACAACGTTAACGGCTACGGGTCTACGGGATTTAAAGTTAAGCAGCAGATGAGATCGGGCTCGATCGCCGGCCGTATTCCCGGGCCAGAGCACGTGGTTCCCATGTTCACCGCACCTGCACGGCCGGCGGCCAGGCCCCGGCCCCGGCGCGACACATGGAGGCATCTCAGTTCCCGTCCGTCGTGCGGCTGCGGCCTCGTCTCTTTCTCGTTCTCATCTCGTCAGAGAATAGAAAACCCAGCATCATCATCGACTCGGTGGCCGCAGAACAGCATCGATCGGGGAACCCACTGTCCAAGTGCTGAGCGCCGACCTCTATCTACACCTCTAGAGGTAGAGGTAGGAGATTCTCGAGAGATTTGGGTGTTTTGACTGGCCACTTAAGCAGAATTCGAAATGTTTGGTTGGTCATATAACTAGATGATAAGACAAATTAACTAATTTTTATAAAAGAAAATAATGTTCAAACGACTAATAAATCTCGCTGAAAAGACAAATAAATAGATCATTTGTTATGTACGTAGTAGTACAAACACGACGGAGGGAAACGATTCGACCAATTACTCGAGCACCTGATGACAACGACGGGATGCAAAATTTAGTTCGCCGAGTAGAGCTCCCACACCGAGCGTATACTTCTCTGAACAATACATACACTACTGGCATGGCAGGAGCCAAGCGACTTGTTTCTTCTTCATCACCTCACCTGCGCTTGTGTGGTGTGGTGTTCATATGTTCAGCCGCCCCTGCGACCTTGCGTGATGAGCTGCAGCGCGGTGAAATTACGGTAACGCTGTGTAAATGTAAAGAGAACGTATCAGCGACAGGGTTCAGTCAGAGTCAAACTGAAGGAAATCAGGGAGGAAAGAAAAAACGCGGGACAGGATTTGGTACTGGAATCCTGGCCTGTCACTGCCGACATGGTACGAGATGTCGGAGAATCATTTCAACGATCCATCCCACAGTGCAAAGGTGCAAAGGTCCCAGTACTTTTTGGGGACTTTATGTCGTTGTTTAAAATATTTATATAAATAATAAAATAAATTAATCAATATTCAAGATTTTGTTAATAAAAGAAGGAATAAAATAAATTATATTTATAAAAAAAATTTGAATAAGAATCGAACAAGATGGGTAGCACGATTCTAACTCAATGGGATGGAGGATTTCGTTGAAATTTCGGATGGGGTGATGATTTTGGTGGAATACCAAGGGAGTAGTAAAAGATAAGAAGCAGGTAGCACGATTCTAGAGTGATTGTGACGGAGATTCGACGGGGAGCGATACAGCAGTTTTTGTCGCTCGAAGCTCCCAGTGCATAGTTGTATTTTACCTGTTTTGCTGTCTAGGAACGATTTCATGGAGAATTTCAGAGGAACCCCTCCTAAACGACCCCATTAAAGAAAAGCAAGAAGCCACCAAGCTATGCTTCAACCTCCAAACTGCCATGAACACTGGGCCACCTTAACTGCATAGCCTGGCCGAAGGCTTCAAGCCGATTGCAAGGTTCAGTTCAACTGCTGAACCGTATCAACCGTTTCATGCCGGACTGGTAAACTATTTCACCCATCCAACAAGGTTTGCTAGTGTTAGTTACTTCAGGCTCATTCGTTTGAGAGGTTAGTTCAGCGGCTGTTGCAACATTTTCTTTTCGAGATCACGAAAAGCTCGTGCGCCTCTCCTTCCGGTAGATATACAACTAAACGCAACAACTCTTAACTGCTCTCAATCGTCAAAACATTGCGATGATCACACCCACAAAACGCGATTAGTCAATTCACCCCTACGATTAGTGCTAGCGAGTCCATCATGGTTTTAAAGGGAAAGCCTGGCAATGTGCATTCAGAAAGCCACATGAAACTGGCATAATAATAATTGAGCCAGAAAGTAGTGACCAAAAGTCCAAAACAATGAACTAAACCACTACCCTCTCCAATTCGATAATCCCTAGTCCCTAGGTGTCATATCCTCGTCACTGGCCCAGTAGATGTGAACAAGGCAACAGAATCTGAATGAAAGCAAAGTTCAGCGAAAGCATTCGACACACAGCATAGCAAATAGTGTTTATTCAACCTTGTTCTGATAAAGAAGCAAGCCATCGAAGTTCGATGGAGCCTCGTACAAGACTTGACACAACGGTAAGAAGCATACACGCAGGGAGGGGGCTGTGTGTTATGTGTTTAGGAGAACGCGCAGGCGTAGTACTAGGCCTGCTTGTACACAGCCAGATATGCACCACCTCAGATATATAGCTGCTTTGCATGCAGGGTTTGCTATGGACCGGGCGGTTGCTCAGAAACCATGAATCTTGATGTGTTCCTTCTTCACAATGCCGGCCTGCCAGGACACAACAGGAACAGAATTAGCCATCTTCGTGCATCGCTGTCTGTGCGCACAAGATGATGAAACCAAATTATACCTACCTGGACAAGGAAATTTGAGACGTTCTTCCTCTGATCACCCTGGAGTTGAATGACCTATAGTGGGCAGAACAAATTCATCAGGATAACTAGCTTGTATTGTAGACAGGCAAAGTTAAAAATGCATAGAGATGCACCATACCTGTCCAAGTTCTGGGTCCTGGACCACTGTACCATTGCAGCAAAACTCTTTCTTGAGATCTTTAAGGATCTTGCTGTAGCTGAACTCCTTCTTCAATCCCTGGACGGTAGTCAGACTCTTGCGACCATTACGCTGCTGGATGCGTACATGAACGTAGTCCTTTGATCCTGCTGCCGCACCAGAGTCCCCAGCATTGGCCTCAGCAAAGGGATCTGTATGTGTGTAGCACAAATTAGAATCAACTGCATGGATTCAGGCATCACAACCGAAAGACAAACGAACTTAAAAGAAGTAACATACCAAAGGCAGTTGGGATCTGAACGTCGAGATCAGACATGAAAACTTGATTGGTGAGAGTGGCAAGCTACACCAAGAGCTGTACAAAGGAACAGTATAGATAATTAGAGAACATTCAGTGTAGACAAGGCAACCACATCACATTTTCAAACATCTACATTTTCCGTGATCAAACACTACTGAAAATATAGGATAAGTTTCTACTAAAGTCCACGGGGTGCACACCATGAAACAATAGAGTAGAGGTCAATACTGAACACAGCCGATGACATTCTTCCATATAAGAATCTAGGAGCAATTTGTACCGAGCTAAGAAAACCAAGACTACATGATATAGCTTTTCCTAAACCAAAGGGGAAAAAAATAAAGCTAGCAGAAATGGGGTATGTTGAAGAATTCAGTCACAAACCCCACCATGTGACCATCTCTATATTGAGATCTCAATGGCTTTTTATCATTGTCTGTGCAAGTGTCCATGACATGGGCCCATTGTAATTTACCTCATTATTCCTCTCAGCAACTATGTATTCCTACAGTCCAGATAACTTTCAATTAAGTGGTCCTAAGCTTAAATGAAGGCATCTCAATTCAAGACAAGATGTCAGGGAAAGAATGATGCCACCCATTTTCTCTTTACTATAAAGCAAGACAGCGCTCTGGCCATTTTTCTTCCAAAAAAGAAAGAAAGAATGATGCCATCAACATTAGAAATAAGGAGTTATAATCAAATCAACCACCCCAAGTCCAAAACAGAAATTGAGCTGACCAGAAGCATCGAGTCCAACCCTTTCAATTCCTATGCTCTACTGTATGTATGTATTATTTAACCAAGATACAAACCTAATGAGCACTCCTTTGGTCTTTACACTACTGTATGTATGTATTATTTAACCAAGATAAAAACAACATAACGAACAGCTAATGCATCCTTGGTAGTACTGATCTGCTTAGGTCACTATCTTTGGCTCCACATAACTGTAGAATAAACAAAGCAAGGGCCATAAGATGACATGATTTCATCTCATGAAGAATTTTTTTTCCTCAACTATTTCCATCAAGATTAATTCTTTCTGTACAGCCATGATCAAAATTACCCAACATAAATCCTCTCAAACCGGAGGAAGCTGACTTTGGGAATTCAGGGCCAGGCTCAGAACAAAATCATACTAAGATCCGAGATCCGGACAAAATTCAAGAAACGCGTTATCTAACAAAAATCAAGCATGACTGCAAACTTCGGGGAGAACAGCGGTCTTCGCTAAAAAGAAGGAGCAAGATCGATACGAATTTAGCGCAGTAGCCTAGGACATACTCCCTACTCAGTAAAAGAACTAATTTCCTAGCAGCATAATAATCGAGGAATGATCCTTGAATAATACTAACAGTAAAAAAAATGGTTTTCTAAGAAAACAACTACAGAACAGAATGGATCCTAAACAGCTAAATCGGTACACAATAATCACAGATTTCTTGAGAGGAAGAGGAAAGCTAAACGGGGAAGGAGGAGGAGAGGGGTGCAGTGCGTGCATACCCTGGGAGGTGGTCGAAGAGGAAGAGGTCAACCAAGAACTCGCTCGGGAAGATGTGGATCCTGAACGGGCGCCGGGAAGTCCTTGGTGCTCTTCCCTCTTCCTGGCTCGGATGCCCCCTATATATGGAGGAAGGAAAAGGAGGGGAATTTATAGACGGGAGGAGGAGGACGCTCCGGCCGTGGTTTCTTGCCCCCTTTTTCCTCTTCTCCGTTTCTTTTGGCCGCAAAGACAGACTGCTTGCTGAGTAATGGCTGTCCTCCACCGGTAGAACACTGGTGATTATTATTGTTTCTGCGGCAACGACTTTGGTTGTCGCCCTGTGTGGCCTGCCACGAGGAAAACACCGTCCGGCCTTCAGATGCTGCTAGTAGCAGCACCAGTTAGCTGTCAAAAAAAAAAAAAGTTAGCTGTCACCTGCTGCTTTCTATCATCTCCTATAGAATAATAACCCCCCAAAAAACTACTATTTATATTTATAATTTCTTATTATTCCACTATTATATCGGCATCGCCGGAATCGCGTGCGCAGAGGATCCCACCCATACAACCGACGTACGCGAATGGTCATCCCATCCCATTGTTAACAAATTATATCATTGTTAATTAACTATAATCCGACGGCAATGGCGGTGGCAAGTAGCGTGTACTAATTATCATCGTCAATTAACAATATAATCCTGGACCGGGAACCAGTAGCTGCGGCGGGCCCCACGGCGAGAGGACCCGTCGACCAGACAGACCCAGAGGGCGAGATCGGGTTCCATTCCCGCGGAGCGGAGCGCGCGAGTGGCCGAAGAAGATTCGCGACGGCAACGCGTTGGTTGGCCCACCGCCGCGCGCCGCGCGCCGCGCACCTCGCCGGGGTGGATCGGACGGAGGGCTGCCTTCCTTCACGTGGGCGCGGTTGCGTCACAGCCGCAGCCGGCAGCCGCATCGGCATCGCGTTCCCCGTCGTCCCTCTTCTTCCTACGCAGCCGCAGGGGGCCCGCCGGGGAATCGGCGTGGGGCGGACGCGGGGAGGAGAGAGAGAGGAAAGGACGACGGGGTGGGATGGGATCGGAATCGGACCGGACGTCGCCGGGAGCATGCGCGCACGTCACGCGTGCTCCGTGCTACGTGCGCGCGCCGCGTTTCGCTCGGCGTTTCGTTGGCGGGCCGGGGGTCGTGTCGTGTGTCGTGACCCCGCGTCGCCCTTGGCGTGGCGTCAGGGCGGGACGTGCAGCGCAGGGGCGGGCGCGGGCGGCGCGCTTGCCGTCAACGGGAGCCGACCGCGGGGCGGACGCGAGCGGCCCACGCGTGTCGCCAGTGCCGTCGTCAGTTTGTTGGTGGACGGGGGTGCGCGTGGGGTGGGGCGTGGGCCGCGCCCGACGAAACGTGCGTGCACTGTCACGGACACAGAGACGCGGCCGGTGCCGAGCTGTACGACGGGTGCGGCGAGTTGGTTTCCGTGGATGGGCTGGGGAGCCCGTCAGCACCGACAACGTTTGGCTTCATCTTCATGTGACAGACAGCCGCTTTGGAAGCACGGTTTTTGTACAAATTTTGGCATAAGATAATCCTAAGAATTGATTTATTTATTCAAAAATGTAGGGGGGCATCAATGTAAACTACAGGCTCAGAACATTCTACGACAAAGATTGCTTAGATGCATCGCGAACCAGGTAAATTTATTTACTACCATCATTGTATTAGAGCGGCCTAACTGGAAAAGAAAAGTCGTCTACCCTTCCCCCCGATTCCATGTCGAGCGCGTGATGGGGGCATTGCTCGAGGAGCTCGTGCGTAGGAGGGTTTTGTTGACGGCTGAAAATATCACTCGACATGGTTGTGTACTCGGCTTGAATGCTTTCGTGATTATTAGATTCACTCGGTTTGATTGGCTAAGTTTATGTTTATATTGGTCACTCGGTTTGTGTTGCCAAATGTATACTTGTTCGTTTATAACACATATATGCATGCCACTTGCCTTGGTATACTTGGTTTGGGTTTGGTAGACCAAATGAAAGGATCGTTTGGTTCGATACCTGCCAGCAAGCCGGCCAGGCACGGATCTCCACCCCAAGCGCCCAAATTCGAACGTCTGGGGGCCTCCCTGCGGCAAGCAACCTAGCCTAGTTGGAAACCAAACATGCTTCACTTGGCTTGGTTAGCCAAGTACATTATGGAAGAATGAATGATCTTAGATATTTACCAAAAGAAATATTTTAGAGGAGGAAACAAATTCAATTACATTCTTGTGCACAAGGTATCACAATAGTAAGTTAGTACTCATTGGTTACAATCATCATGATCAAGAATCAATAAAGACTAAGTTTTAAAAATAAAAAGAATCAATAAAGACTAACAAAAGCGATGACAGCCCCAAGAATCAAGGAACAACTTAGGATAGGCTACAAGCGTTGGCAAGTACAAACATGCTCCAATTTAGATCGTTCTTTGTAAAAGTACAACCACGCGAAAGGTGCCCAGTGAGCTGTGCGACGAGTTGGTTCCCTGAACGGCTCGGGAAGTTCGTGAGCGCTGACAATTTTTTGCTTCAGTGGTTAGGGTGATCATGATGAGGAGTCGACGAATACTTCACAAAAGCAACAATGGCCTCAAGAAAAACAGAATCTGACTCAGGGTATGCTAGTGCTGGCGAGCACGAGCCAGCTTAAATTTAGATCGCTCTTTTACAGGAGCATATGTAACGATACTTTGTGCGGAATAAATTCGACCAGGACAGCTAGGTGCTTGACTGCTTGTATGAACACCACAGGAGCAAGCAACCAATACCATTTTGTTCACGCATCAATCAATATCATTGCTTCAACCAGCTCGAAATATCGAATGGGAATGAAAGCAGGGTCACAGGACGAGAGGAATCATGCCCTACCTTGCCGATGGTTCAAACCGACCCGGACAGTAACAGGATTAGGAATTGTCTTTTCTGGGAAAATAAATAAAGACAAACAAGAGCGTATATCTACAAGCTAGCCATGTCGTGGCCAGACGGATCCATACACATCCTTCTTTGTGTACCTCCGATCCCATGACCAAGGGACATCTGAAAGCAAAATAACTTATGGCCTTTAAGAATAATATTAATAATTACTATTGAGAATAAACCATACCTACGGTCAAGGGAATGACTGACCTTGTGTGCCATAAGGTTGTGGAGGAAGCTGGTATGGCACAGGCAATCGCACAATAGATGTATCCTCTTCGTCGCCTTTCCAGCAAAAAGTGACCAGCTTGGTCTTGATCGTCTTGCCAAGGGCGACACCATCCTGAACGTAAAAATCAAGCCGTGATGAAGGGGGTAAATTTTGACAGCAATATTTAAATGACACTACGAAGAACAATTTGCAATTACCTGGCTTGAGTGGCTCTTTTCCGTGCATGAAAATTGCGGTATTGATTGGAGTGTTTGGGGCAAGAATAATACACCTAGCTGAAAAGAGGTCAAATGATGGGGCATAAGCGATAATTCTATGACGCGTGGGGATCATCTACATTCTACAACAGGTAGCAAACTATTCTTGGCTAGATCTTAAAGGCTAGTGTTGCTTGTTCAAAAATCTGTAATCCTGAATGTCCAGAAAGAAGCATAGAAAATACAAGAGGTAATACCTCATATGAGCGTATCATTAGCTGTGTGTTGTTCTTCTGCAGCGCACCCCAAGCAGCTTTGCTTAAATTTGCTGAGGTAAGCAGAAACCATCTGATGGGAATAGACAAGAGTACAGATGACGGTCATCATCCAGAGTTATTTACACCCTGGAATGGAATGAGGTCACATGAAAACTTACGCAATGTTTTGGCCACTGTAACGAGTAAAAGTTTTTATGTGAGGCATAGCCCGACTGGTACAGGGAAAAATCAAGGTCAGAATGTCAGTCTGTGACAATAGTATGCACCATTGAAAGATTAAGAATCGAAAAGGAGGTCAATCTTTTGCAGGCTACAGAACATATATGCCCTTGAATGTACTGATGCTGTTTCGTTTACCCAGAGGTTATTCACTGCCCTGTTAACTAGGTTAAAACTACCTGGCCTTAGCTATAAGCTGCTGTTAGTAGTAGAGGATTTTTTTTTAAGAACTATCTACACTACAGAAACATGGAGACTTCACCTGCTACCTTCGCAAAATGTCAGAACGGCAGAGCCAGAAGAGACACCTTCATCATTCCTAGGCTCTTTTACTGATACTGCTCCACTGGCCACTCAGTAAAGAAATATTTTTCTGGAGAAGCTATAGTTCTGCAGGATGTTTGAAGCCTTAGGCACTTAATTAAAGGTCCTGAACACTATGTGCCAGTTTTTCAATCATGGCTATGTGTTATGCTATTCTGTAAGTGGTAAAAAACACACAGTGGTGCGGAGGTACATGTATAATGGGGCCAATGTCTGCTATATAGCAGCTTGCTGGTGGTATAATGTTCATGTAATTTCATTTAAATAAAATCATAGGTTTTCAGGTAATCACAGGAAAAGAGAGCATACCAACGACCTACATGATCCGCTTTCCACCTGGACCAATATTTCTTCAAGAAGTCTTTCTCAACATTCTTTTGAGGGCTTGGAATACAACTACCAGCTGCATAACCCTAAAATGAATATGGAACAGAGATAATAGCGGGAAAATAAGATAGATGATACATAGGTAAATATGATTAATAAAATTCATATCATGTATCTAGCAAGCATTGATTGGAGTAGAATATTAATGTGTCTAAATGTAATATGTTCATGAGACCAGTACAGATCCATCTTGGAATATAAGAACCTACCACTTGTTTTGACAAGTGGTATACCTGTCAAGACTCAAGAACGCACAGACAGCATAGCCTTCAGTTCATTCATTATAGTTTTGTTGTACATGCAAAAAAAAAAAAAAAAAAAAGGAGAATGCATTTGAGCTTAAGTTTCTTCTACCTCTATTGAGCACCGAACATCCTCCACCGTAGGCCAGATAATCAGTGGTTTCCCGATTCCTAGCTGTGATCCATCATCTGATTTACCAGCTGACAGAGAGCATGCAAATTCACTCATCCATTTCTCATCAAGTGACCCCAGGGAAGAAAACTACATCCAAGAATGAACAAATGGTAAACATACTATACAAGTTCAAGTTGAGAGGTGATAGATGATAAATAAATTTTGAACTTTAGAGTTTACAGAAAGGAAAGATGACTTCTGGATTTAAAGTTTCAATTGTTAACAACAGATAGTTTTGTAGTCGTATGTACCAACCCTACACTCCTATGCAAGCAAAAATGATCTATTTGTTATATGGTTCTTTGTTCATCATTGCAATATCGAACAGCTCTATGAATGAAATTAGTATGCTTCAAAGTACTAGAGTGCCTTTCAAGATAAAACTGTGGTAGAAACTGTCAAGGCACAAAATTTTGTGTCCACAAATTTTATTTCTTAGTTTCAAATATCTACATATTTAAGATCAAACGATTAGTTTTACCACCACATTTTGCAAGTTGCATGCCCTAAAATGGATATATGAAAAAAGGTACCTGATAAATCAGAGGGGACTTGCAAAATTGTTTATCGAACGTGATTTCATCAAGAACACTCCTAAGCTTCATATGACCCCACCTTCTAATATTGGAGCCCACATGATAACCTGGAACCGATCCAATCAACCTGACCTGCAAATGATTTAAATCAGTTGAGACTGACTAATGGATAAACTAGTAAAAGAGGATGGGTTAAATGTGTGTTGATGAGGAAAGTAGTGGACCAAAACGGATTAGAAAAATTGTAACATGCTTTTATGAACCAACATGGAATATCTTCCTCTAAACGAATATTTTGTACTATACATGGCCAAATGATACACTAAATAATAGAATATGCAATTCATTTGGCATGATAAGAACCTTGCTGGTCATTGGTCAGTCAGTAGTCAAGCAGTTCTTCAATTAATGAACATAATAACAAATTCAGTGCCAACAAACACATGATTAATAAACTGTCATGTTGCCATCGTTTATCAAGCTAAGCATCAAAATTTGCTATAACACCAAACAACATTTTGACCGGAGTGCTAACTTGATCGCATGGGCCAAATATTTTCTTCAGTTATTCATTTCATGTCAGCCTAGTTGAGAAAGAAAACAGGAAACTAGTCGTTCAGCACTGCATGAAGTTTGAAGCAACAACTTTGAGGTTTAAATTGTACTAACCATTGAATTACTATAGTCAAACTTCCTAAAGAATGCTGCATTGATGTTGACATCACCAACCTCTGGGAGATTTACCCTGAACTCAGGCCACTGCATTGTCATGAAGTGAAAATTTACTTTGCTACCTAAAATAGACAATATAAGTTTAAACAAACTGCAACTACAGGGACAACAAACAGGTTGTATAAGACAAATAGTAGCAAAATGAACAAAAAGAGGGAACTAGCATAATCTAGACAGTTCCAAAGACTGCTAGGATGGGTTGGAGAACAAGAATGGGACTTATTGCAAAAGAAAATCTTTAACAGAGGATCCAGATTATATCTCATGATCATAGAAACATTCTTCAGCTTGTTTAAGGCATCTTCCAAGCATGCTTTACCGCTTATAAGTTATAACGACAGATATGACAAGTGCCACCTATATGTTCCAACAATTCATGAATTCCACTCTGACCAAAAAAAAAAAAAAAAAATACAGAGTCTCCTATTTCAATATTTCAACAGTATTTAAGTAACGGGAAATTTTCACTTCCCTTTCTTCGAGTAACCATTCAGTTGTCTGGAAAAGCACAATATTCATAAGCTATTTCTTCAATGCCAACTTGCTGTTATGAGTAGTTGAGTGGATAAAAACACAAGTTATTGTGTCAACCGGAAGTGTCAAAAAAAAAACCCCTCCATTCCAAATTATAAGACGTTTTGGCTATTCTAGATACATTGCCTATAATTTGGAACAGATTGAGTACATATCAACAGTATCAACTTTTTTTCTCCTGACATGATCAAGAAATGGTGGTTTTAAAACTTCTAACGTCTTAAGGCTTCAGCCTGTTCTCGGAAGATCTGAAACTTTGGGAATTTGCTAGAGTCCATAAACTCCAGGATCTTAGGACTAAGTCAAGTTGAGAGGCTAGTTTAAAGTAGCCTTGCTTTGGCCATGTCCTTTTTTCTCTTGCAGTGATTGTATAATTTCTCTAAACCTCAGCCGCATCTCCTTTGCTCTCCTAAGCAAGACAATTGTTTATATTTCTTTCTCTCTCTATTAATACAAAGATACAAGTCTCTTGTGTTTGTGAAAAAAAAAGAGACCTCAGCAGGATTTTTTTTTTTTTTTCAAATTTTGAGAGGACACAGAAACAACCTGTTACCTTAAGTGCACTGAGATAATCAACTAGATCATTCTCAAAGGGAGCTTTTTTACTCATATCATTTGTGTCTTTCCAGGGAAAATCTTGCATCCATAGTCCCTGACTTTTGTAATTCCAGTCAACATGTATCAAATTCGCTGTGTGCACAACAATTCGAATTCCTTGAGGATATACAAGCAACATGGCCTTAGAATGATGTGTTCCAAATGAAATTGGGAGTGGAGGTTTGTGGAGGATCCAATTTGCAGGTTTCAGTTTCTGTCCACCAATCATGAACGTGAAAATGAGAAAAAAAAAAAGTAATAAACACACAAGATAACAAACACTTTTTAACCATTTTGTAACCTTCATAAGCTCTAATGAAGCACCATCTTGTCCATGTAGAACCAGGACATTTGGAACTTTCCTCAAACTTGGACATGCTGCACGATGGGTATCTAATTACTATTAAATCAAAATTAAATAATGTAAATATAATGATAAAAAAGCCAAACATTGATATACCACTATGTATCATATTGAACATAATAATCTCAGCTCGACATAAAGAAAACCCCCTCGGGGTAAGACCATCCCCAAGGCATTGACAAAAAGGCTAGAAGATTCTCTTCTGTGGGGTCGAATAAGGACGTGCCACTAACAGTGAGGAGGCACCTGCAGCGGCATATCACGCTGCAACCATTAGTGGACCACGTATTTCGCTGAAAATAGCCCAAGGAGTGGCCTTTTTTTTTTTTGGTGAGAACAGGGAGTCGAACTCCCGACCTGTAGGTTGTGCTTCCTGCATCCCTAACACTGCACTACGTGCATGTCCCCTTGGCACGACTTATCTACTTATAGCTTCCTTGTGAATTGACTTCTCCAGAATCAAAATACAACAACGATTTAAGCAGCTAAAAACCACAGGTTGGTGGAGGTTCTGTGGCTTTTGCAGTTCGAACACAGGCAAAGGCACTGTATTTGAAGAAAATTGACCATGTACACTAGATACAAAGGCAAGGCTATCCTTATTTTGCCACATTTCTAGATACTTTTCTCTTGTAGGCTCATGCGATGTGACACTACAAGTAAGAACTTCAGATACATCCCTGTTTAGTGCCTTGCTGGCCTATTATAAAGAATAATAGCCACCCTTCAGTGATAATGCATGATGTATTATTTATCTTGCAGGCAGTATTTCATAGTTCATACTCCAGCTAAAACTTAAATAGCCAGCTGGTTCAACAAAAAAGACACTGCCGGACCTGGAGGGAGAGGGGGTCACTATCTAAGGTTGCAGCTAGTACCTGGGGACTTCACCACACACTTTATAAAGTCATAAATATTATAGTCACACCATAGACAAAGCCACTGGGAGAAAATCTATCTGTAGTGAAGCTAAGTAAACGAAAAATGTGGCGATTTACAATAAAGAAAATTATGAAGAACCACGTTCAACCACCACCAAATCATTGTTGTGCAGTACAAATAAAACATTTGGAAATTCTATTAAGTTGACAAATGTTTTTCTCCATAGAGCATCATAACAATATCTACCACATTGCCCTAGCACATAGATGGCCTCAATGTTTAATTTTTGCATGAACACAATATTCTCTTATATTTTGAAAATTGGATAGCTAAAAATTTGACAAACTCAGCTGTTCAGAAAAAAGGCAACCTTACACTTATAACAAACTTACCAGTAAGCAACCAATCAATGTCCACCATGTAATTTGAGAGTACAGCAAGACGCACTTCACCCTAAGAATCCATTCAGATGTAAGAAGTAAAATCTACTAACTTCTCAGCGAATTAGGCAATGAAAGCATATAGTGCAAAAACCATGAATAGCATTTCTTCAAGAAATGGTTCTGAAATAACATGGAAGAAAAGCCCAGTACATTAGTTGAATGCAATAACATGGAAGAAATGTGCAGTATGCCAGTATATAAGTGAACATTGCAGCACAAAAGTGCTATTTTTTGTTTGAATTTACATCACAATGGTTCCTCTTGAGCACAGTAAATCAGTGATGGTAACGAGAGCATAATGCACAAAAGTTCTTTCATGCACTATTTAAAAGGTAGAAATTGGTTCTTATGCAACAGTTATGTCACTAATAAACGTTTGTCTTAGCAGCATTGAATGAGATGAATTGGTCAAACATATTCTCTTCAAGAGTATGTGCTGGATAAATGAGCAATACCTGTATGACATCTTGAATGGTAACTGAGGAAGTGTTAGTCCATGATGGAAGACCTTGGACATGCATGAGCCGAAAAGTCAAAGGGAGCATATCTTTCAAAGGATCAATAGAGTGCATTCTCTTATTATTTCTTTCGGAAGAATTAGCACTGTCATATGAACTTAATTTTTGGCCAGAAGTCATGCCAGAAACAGCTGCATTCTCTTCTGCAAAGCTTTCCTGTTTAGATAGGACACAACATAATTTGATGGTGTACAGTGATTTTACACAAGGAAAGGGAAAGCCAACCTGCCAATATACAAGTGAACTCTACTACTTGGCAAGAAAAGGTGCACAGAGCACATGTATGCACAGAAAGGAATATAAAGGAATCAAATTATCAATTGTACTCCAAAACATAGAAAACTGGTTGTGAGGTGCACAGAAAGGAATACCATACCATAGCTCAAAATCACCCATACATGCAGCCATGCTTCATTGGAATTTTGAAGAGCGTGAAAAATAATATATAAAATCCTAAATTACCAAAAAAAAAAAAAAGGTTGCAGACCTTATATTGAGATATTCATCACTGAAATTCAACCTAAAAAAATAACTCAAATACACTCGTTGTGACATGTTATTTCAGGCATATTGGATTAATGTATAACTTTAGTTTCTGTAGCAGTAAATACAAAGATAATTCCTGATCTATATGATACCAACAGTTCTGGAATAATTCTTTTAGTTTATAAACACACGGGAATAGCAGAAGCAAGCATGCAAGTCCCTTATTTTTGAAGCCTGCTAAATCTTTCACTAAGATTAGTTTTAATGTTACCCAAGAACTGCCCAATTAAGCAGACACTCAAATCAATTAAATCAGCTAATAACAATAGGAAAACACTCCAAAATAACTATCAATAATACCGTGGACTGGCCTGTTGTCAGTCAAACAAACAGTATATGAATGGTTTGGAAACAAAAAATAGAACATTAGCTAACCTGTAGTGTTCTTGCCAATGCCTCATCTTCCATAATCTGTCGATTCCTCTTGACTGCTGCACTATCTTCGTCGCTATGCCTCTTACCCTTCTTTAAGTCGCTAAAATGCATTGGTACAGAACTTTTATGTTCATCACCCATGTCCACATACCTCACAAAATAATCACCAGGAATCAGTTCGAGGACATCATCATGTGCAATCTTGGCTTTCTCTTTAGCACAAACCTTCCTCCTCTGCCCCTTTGATCGCAAAATTATAGGGTTTGGACCTTCCTGAAAATCCATTAACATAGATACAATGATGGGGCACCATTGCTTCAATAAATAAATACATAAATACGTTTAATGATGTGGCACGATCAATAATCCCCCACATTTTTCTCATACCACTACTACTTCAATGGAGCCGTCAGTGGAGGCGTGGAGGCTCAAATGCTTGCGGCTGATCCTCTTGTCAACAACAACCAAATGATCCCTCCCGACTACGTTGGACCCCTGGAATATGGGAATGCTTGATACAGATCCATTCGATGAGCCAGCATTGTCCTTGGTAAGGGGGACTAGAGTGCCAAGCCTTACCTAAAAAAACAAGGCACCCAATGTCACTTCAACTGAATGCAACACATCATCCTAGAGTGTTACGAGTAAAAGGAACCGATCTATCCCCGACATTATCGGACAGTGTGATGGACCGAAGAAAACATGATTCAGGGACAAATCGCTACACTAGATTTTTGCACGGAGAAAAGGAGAGGTTGTGACTTACTCGAGATGCGGAGGCCATGGTGGTCTTGGAGAAGGGGTTTGAGTCTAAACCCTAAACCCTAGGGCCTAGGAGAGGAGAGAGTTCGTCACTGTGAAAGAGATGTGCGAGATGAAGGTGAAGGCTGTAGGCTGTAACACGCAGGCAGTGGTGCCGTCTTCGAATCATTCCATGTGCGCCCTGTTGAATATACGAGTTCTACTCCTCTTCAAGCGACTGAAAATTTGCAAGTGATCAGTCACCTGATTTACACTAGACATTTCAATTTGGGGGACCTGAGGCCTCCGGGCCTAGAGAGGTCGCCGTCCGCCGTCAGCTCGCCGGCCCGGCGGTGGAGGCTGGAGGCGCGCCCAACGGGGTGGTGGAAGACAGCGTTTGGGCCGTGGAGGTGGAGGTGGAGGTGGCGGGAAGTCTAGCGGTTAGCGGCGTCGGAGGCCGCGGGAGGGGCGCAGCAGCGCAGGTGGTGGTGGACTGGTGGCGGATGCGTTGGCCGTCGAGGAGGGAGAAAGCGAGAGAAGGGCGCAGATCTGGGCCGTTGGCTCTAGATCAAACGGTGAATCATTGAAAATCCCAAATCACAGTCTACAAACTGTTGCAAGGAAAGCAGAAGCCCAACTAGGCCCACACGCGCGCAATATTCAGCCCAATCAAGCACTTGTCACCGTTTCCCTCACGGCCCGCAGCATGCGAGCACCGATTTTCCTTTCGCGTGCCGTTCCGTGACCACTAACCCATTCTCCACTATAGTAGTTTTTCTATGCTAGGACTAGGACTAGGAGTATTCCTGAGCGAGAACTAGAAAGGTTGTTACGCTCTTCTTCGAGAAATCAAACTCTAAATTTAAATATTTATATATTTTAAAAAAAAATAGTATAAAAGTATAATGGAAAAAGTCTAAATCACCCCCTCAACTATAGTGGGTGGAGTACTTTACCCTCCCAACTATAAAACCGGGTATTCTACCCCCTGAACTTTTAAAACCGGTCAAATTATCCCCTGAAGCGGTTTTGGATGATGGTTTTGCTACAGTAACGTGGTTTTGTCTTTTTTTTTTTTTATTTATTTAATTTGAATCTTTGAAAAATCATAGGAAATCATAGAAAAATCATAAAATAGAAAATCTAATTTTCTTGGACTCCACATCAGTAGATCTACACAGTAAACATATAATAAAGTATATTTTTTAGTACAAAATTTTTGCTATAATTTTAGACCTATGTTTTTTTGTAATTAAATAGAATAATTCATAGCCATAATTTCTGTGGCCGAATTGTGGTGAAATTTTTATGGTGAGCTTATTATGATATGCTTGAACTGTAGTAAAAATTTTATACTTATTGGATCATATGTAACTTAGTTATAGATTTATTTAAGTTTATACTTAGGTTTATGCTTGTTTAATATAAATAAATCTATAAATGATCCAATAAATATGAAATTTTTACTACAGTTCAAGCATATCATAATAAGCTCACCATAAAAATTTCACCATAATTCGGCCACAGAAATTACGGCTATGAATTATTCTATTTAATTACAAAAAAAAAAACATAGGTATAAAATTACAGCAAAAAAAACTTTGTACTAAAATATTCTATATTATATATTCACTGTGTAGATCTACTAATGTGGAGTCCAACAAAATTATATTTTCTATTTTATGATTTTTCTATAATTTACTATGATTTTTCAAAGATTCAAATTAAATAAATAAAAAAGAAAAAGACAAAACCACGTTATCAGAAGCAAAACCACCGTCCAAAAACCGCTTCAGGGGGTAATTTGACCGGTTTTAAAAGTTCGGTTAAGAATACCCGGTTTTATAGCCAGGAGGGTAAAGTACTCCACCCACTATAGTTGAGGGGGTGATTTAGACTTTTTCCAAAGTATAATTGCCGACTAATGTAGTGATGCTTATTACATATTAGCATTTTTCTACATATATTTGATTAGATTTGAAAATTTTGACCTTTCGATAAATAGGATGTAGACCGCTTTATTTGAAAGCTACGAAATGGATAGAAAGGCCAACAGATCGAAGTGCAGCCGAACGGGCACTTATCGCTGCGAAAAAGCAACGCGAAATCGTTTCCTCTAACCACTGCCGTCCGTCGTCCACCCACACGCCACGCGGGGGAACAGTGAAAGGCATCTTCGTCTCCGTCTCGTGATCGCTGGACTCGCCGCCACCCTCAGCTTGGCTCAATGATTGGGAGCGCCAAGCCGCTGGCGGCGCCGCTGCAGCCGCCGTCCCCGCCGGTCGCCGCCTCGCCCCCTCCTCCTGCACCGCTGACTCCTCCACAGCGCCCACCCACGCCGTCGAGAGCCCGTCTGACGGCGCCCCGCCACCACGCTTGGATGAGGTCGCCTCGTCCCCCGCGCGGCGCGCGAGCGCGCAGCTCAGTCGGTGGTCCCGCTTGCGGACGCTGCGGTCGAACCGCCGGCCTGGGCTGGACCGCGGTGTGCTCCCCACGGCCTCGTCCTCGGCCTCGGCCTCGGCCTCGGCGCCGCCGGTGACCAAGACGTCGCGGGCCGAGGACGATGACGTGGGCGTGGCCGAGACGGACGCCGCGGTCGGGAAGACCATCTACATAGTGTCGGACGGGACTGGGTGGACTGCGGAGCACTCGGTGAACGCCGCGCTCGGACAGTTCGAGCACTGCTTCGTCGACCGCGGCTGCGGTGTCAACACCCACCTCTTCTCCATGGTAAATATCTCGCCATGCCTTCATATACCTTTTTTTTTTTGTCTGTAAGTAGGTTCATGCTGTCCTAACTGCTGAGAGTGAGTTGTTATCATGGAAGATGTTCAGCTTTGTCATTACCGGGTTAGCCAATTAGGGGCCCTGCATTTTTTGGACTGTAGCTGTAAATTTTGATGATGCCAAAAGTCTAACTGAATAATTGAACGTGAAATGATAATTTGGAGAAATGAAATTGAGGAAGAGCCAGATCTTCGAGGACAAAATCAATGGCCGCTAGCTTCACGGATGGAATTTAGCACCCTGGGAATACAATGGCACCCTGCTATGTAGTGATATGTGCTCAAGTTTGATCTATTTTGAGGTTGATTATGGGACTACTACTATTAATTACTGTGCTATGCTACAACTTCTCCATTCGAAGGAAAATTTATTTGTACTCTTCTCCATTCGAAGGAAAATTTATTTGTACTACAGAAATTTTATGTTTTGGACGCTTCCTTTGAGTGAAGATAAATTCACAATCTCCAAGGGTATGCATATGGATCATGTACTAGGGTAGACGGTAGAGACAGAAGTTTAGTGCAAATTCATAACTGCAAGGTTGCTTCATGCATATTTATTGATTTTGTTATTTTGTTAGTTAAAAATTTGTCTCGGTTTTGTACGCACCTTAATAATTGTTTGTGCCACGCAGTTGGGATATCAAACTATATATTATTTATTGCCATGACTAGGAAAATCCCAACTAGATGCTAGTATCCACTTTTCTGCATGCGTTGGCTTGAAAAATGTTAGCTGCATATCACTTTTTGGTAACAGGCTAATTCTTTTGTAAGTAACAGCTTCTGATAATGTTCTGTAGATTGACAACATGGATCGAATTCTTGAGCTAATAAAGCAAGCAGCAAAGGAAGGGGCATTAGTTCTATATACCCTTGCTGATCCTTCAATGGCTGAGTCAGCTAAGAAGGCCTGTGATTTCTGGGGTGTTCCATCCACTGATGTTCTTCGGCCTACTGTTGAAGCCATTGCTGCTCATATTGGTGTTGCTCCATCTGGAATTCCAAGAAGCTCTCCTAGTCGACAGGGTCAGCTAACAGAGGATTACTTTAGACGGATTGATGCTATCGATTTTACCATCAAACAAGATGATGGGGCTCAGCCACAGAACCTCAACCGTGCAGACATTGTACTTGTCGGCGTTTCACGCACAGGGAAGACACCATTGTCAATATACCTAGCTCAAAAGGGATACAAGACAGCAAATGTCCCAATTGTGATGGGAGTGAATCTTCCAAAGGCTCTTTTTGAGATCAACCAAGACAAGATTTTTGGATTGACAATAAACCCAGTGGTTCTTCAAGCAATTAGAAAGACTAGGGCCAAATCTCTAGGTTTTGGTGATGGCTTTCAGAGCAATTATGCTGAAATGGAACATGTGAGGCAGGAACTGACCCATGCAAATCAAATTTATGCTCAAAATCCAATGTGGCCAGTCATTGGTAAGTCAAGTTAGTTGTTGTATCAATGAAACCTTTTTTGTTTGCTGTTTCTTGGTTTTGAAACATGCTTTCATACTGCTTTCATGCAGCGGTCACTGGGAAAGCTATAGAGGAAACAGCTGCTATCATTGTGAGGATTTACCTTGACAGGAAACAGAAGTGCTCCATGCCACGCATATCAAAACGGTACTAGCATCGTGTTCTATCCGTTCTACAGCACCTGGTAAGGTGTGCAGGTTTTGATAAGCTCCGTGTCAAGCCCCATAGCCTTTATGTTTTTTTGTTGTTGGACCACCTTCTAGGTGCGTGTTTGTATCTTAAAGATAACTTTAAGTTTAGCGCAGAAGAAACAAATGTGTATATTGTATTTTGCGACCTTCTATTGGCCTCCCTCAATTTATTTGATCATTAGAGAATATCTACGTCAGGTAAAATAGTAGGGTGAACTGCATTTGTGCAGATTACCAGAAAATCATAGTAATTATCTCCTCCAGGAAACTCAACCCCATAGTATTTACCTTCAATTAGCCTTTCTCGATTTCTTCACTGTCCGCGGCGAGATTGGCTGGGTGGGGTGCGGCCTTCGCGGTGATGAGCACAGGTGTGAGAGGAAGGGGGCGACCGTCCATGTTGGCAATTGATCTGGCAAGCCACGCAAGTAAAAATGGTTGGTTTTGATAAAGTTGTAGTAGAATTTTTTTCTCTTTCCGATGGTAAATCTGAAGGAGATCTTGGGATAATGGTATTTGAACGTGTGTAAAATGAGAAAGTGGAATGAAAGAAACAAAACCTTGACAACAATCACCGTCCCGCCAATCAAGAACGCCTCGTATAGTCGACACGCCACCGCTGGAAGCCAAAGCACATGTAACCACTCCCGTCCGTCGTCGACCCACGCGGACGAACAGTGAAACGTCACGTGACCGCTGGAACGACTCGCCTCCGCCCTCAGCCTCTCATCAGCACACAGCTTTTTTTATTATATAACGGAAAGCAAAGGAGGTCCCAGCGGCCCAGCCTCAGCTTTTGAGATAACGGAAAGTTCCCAGCCTCTGCATCTTTTTGGATGTACATGTACGCAGCCTCAGCCAGCTCAATGATCGGGAGCGCCAAGCCGCTCGCGGTCGCGGCGCCGCTGCAGGCCCGCCCGCCGTCGCCCGCCGCCCGCCGCCGCCTCGCCCCTTCGTCCTGCGCCCCTGACAACGGCGCCCTCGCCGTCGAGAACCCAGGTGACGGCGCCCCGGCACCACGCCCGGACGAGGCCGCCTCGTCCCACTCCCAGCGCGCGGGCTCGCATGCGCTCAGCCGGTGGTCCCGGTCGCGGGCGCTGCGGTCGGGCCGCCGTCTGGGGCTGGACCGCGCGGCGCTCTCCTCGGCCTCGGTCTCGCCGCCACCGGTGACCAAGTCGCCAAGGCCGGAGGACGCTGCGGTGGTGGCGGTGGAGGATGACGAGGACGACGACGTGTGCGTGGCCGAGAGGGAAGCGGCGGCCGCTGGAAAGGCCATCTATATAGTGTCGGACGGGACCGGGTGGACCGCGGAGCACTCGGTGAACGCCGCGCTCGGACAGTTCGAGAACTGCATCGCCGACCGCGGCTGCGCTGTCAACACCTACCTCTTCAACATGGTAAATATCTAGCCATGCCTCCGTATACTTTTTTTTTGGGGTTGGAAGTACGTTCATGGTGTGCTCACTGCTGACAGAGGTAGGTGTTGATAATTGTCCTGGAAGATGTCCTGTTTTTTCATCTAATTAGCCTATTAGGGGTCCTGCAATTTTTGACTGTATCTGTAATAAATTTTGATGATGCCACAAGTGTGACTGACTAATTGAATTTGAAATGCTAATTTCGAGAAATGAAACTGAGGAAGAGCCAGATCTTGGAGGACAAATCAGTGACTGCTAGTTTTACGGATCCAATTTAACACCCTGGGAATACAATTGCACCCTGCTCTGTAATGATATCTGCGCAAGTTTGATCAACTATCAATTACTGTGCTATGCTACAACTTCTCAATTTGAATGATAATTTATTTGTAATACCGAAATTTTATGTTTTGGATGCTTTCTTTGAGTGAAGATAAATTCACAGTCTCCAAGGGTATGTGTATGGATCATGTGGGTAGACGGTAGAGGCAGAAGTTTTGTGGAAATTCATAACTGCATGCAAGGTTGCTTCATGCATATCTATTTATTTTGTTGCAGAGGTAACTATGTACCAAAAAAAAATCAGGCAGTTATCAATTGTCATGACAATCTTTTTTCTTGTCTGTTTGTGTTGATCATATTGTTGGAGAAAAAGATGTTTGTCATTCTTCTCTCAGGAAAATCCCGACTAGGTGCCAGTTATCCACTTCTTTATCTGCATTGGCTTGAAAAATGTTAGATGCACATCACTTTTTGTTAATAGGCTGCATCTTTTGTAAGTAACAGCTTCTGATAATGTTCTGTAGATTGACAGCAGTGATCGACTTCTTGAGGTAATAAAGCAAGCAGCAAAGGAAGGGGCATTGGTTCTATATACCCTTGCTGATCCTTCAATGGCTGAGGCAGCTAAGAAGGCCTGTGATTTCTGGGGTGTACCATCCACTGATGTTCTTCGGCCTACTGTTGAAGCCATTGCTTCTCATATTGGTGTTGCTCCATCTGGAATTCCACGAAGCTCTCCTAGTCGACAGAGTCAGCTACCAGAGGATTACTTTCAACGGATTGATGCTATTGATTTTACCATCAAACAAGATGATGGGGCTCAGCCACAGAACCTCCACCGTGCAGACATTGTACTTGCTGGCGTTTCACGTACAGGGAAGACACCACTGTCAATATATCTAGCTCAAAAGGGTTACAAGACAGCAAATGTCCCAATTGTGATGGGTGTGAATCTTCCAAAGACACTTTTTGAGATCAACCAGGACAAGGTTTTTGGATTGACAATAAATCCAGTGGTTCTTCAAGCAATTAGAAAGACTAGGGCCAAAGCTCTAGGTTTTGGTGATGGATATAAGAGCAATTATGCTGAAATGGAACATGTGAGGCAGGAACTGGCCCATGCAAATCAAATTTTTGCTCAAAATCCAAAGTGGCCAGTCATTAGTAAGTCAAGTTACTTGTATTCATGAACCTTTTGTCTGTTGTTTCTTTGTCTAAAAACATGCTTTCTTACTGTTTTCATGCAGCCGTCACTGGAAAAGCTATAGAGGAAACAGCTGCTGTCATTGTGAGCATTCTCCAGGACAGGAAACAGAAGTGCTCCATGCCACGCATATCAAAACGGTACTAGCATTGTGTTCTATCCCTTCTACTACACCTTGTAACGTGTGCATGTTTTTGATAAGCTCCATGTCAAGTACCATAGCCTTTATGTCTTTTTTGTTGGACCACCTTCTAGGTGGCGTTTGTATCTTAAAGATAACTTGAAGTTTAGCGCAGCAGAAACAAATGTATATTGTATTTACGACCTTCTACTGGCCTCACTTTATTTGGTCATTAGAGAATTTCTATGTCAGGTAAAATTGTAGGGTGAAATGCCTTTGTGCAAATTACCAGAATCTCCTGCAGGAAACTCAACCCCATGATCACAAAACTTCTAGTTGTCTGGGTGGCTGGGACAAATCATTACATGTGGACCTGAAAATTCTAACTTTCCTCCTGAACAAGGATTTTTTTTCAAGGCAGTATGATGGGATGCTTACTTTAAGTATTCGACCACAGTATTGTTGATTTTTTTGGTCAAGAAATATGCACTTTTGAATTAGATAGGCTAACCTTTCCCGAAAGGAGTTCAAAATGTGTTTGTGCCCAACCTGAAGATCAGACGCCTTCAGTTTTTTTTGCTAGTTTTTCTTTTGTTGTTTCTTTATCAAGTTCTGTTTTCAGCTTTCCTGTTGGTGTTCATTTGTCTTGATAGATCTTGCTCTTTGGTCCCGATGCATCTACTATGACCGCATTATGTGGAATGATATTTTCTACTCTTTCTATTTTTTCTGGTTGCTGTTCGAACTATGCATCATGTGGATGTGGTTGGAAGTACCAGGATGAACTTCTGTTAGTATTAGTATGTGTGCTTGGGTTTATCTGATGGACCAGGAACACCCTGAAGTGAGATACAGACATCTAGACACTGAAAGTCTGGTTGAGATGAGATGAAACTGTAGCAGACTCGAGGTAGCATAAGGATATTTGAAATGATCTTAAGATAGTTGTTTCCATTTGATAAAACTACATACACTGTAGCAGGCTATACTTGCAACTGAGTGAAAACGAGTTTTAGACCTGAAAAATACAAGATATGGCAACTGTTGGTGTCGAACAGCCACACCTCTCAGAAAAAAATGGCAGATATGGCCCATCTTATTTCCGATGGGTTTCAAGTGTGAGGCTGTGGAGGCTTCCATTACAGTGTTCATTATAGACGGTTAACATGAAATTTTTAGCATTAGACTGTGTAAATTAAGAAATCTGTTTCTGTTGTTGCAGGGTGGCTCCAGTTGTAGTCTACGATTATCAGTCAGGTGGTTAACACTCATGTCGAGTATCACAAGGTCTTTGCTACGGAGTTTCAAGTCTATAAATAACATACTCTACTTTGGTGAAGTGATTCCAAAAGCCGTAAACCTATTCAATCCGGCAAATTTTATCTAAGTTTAGTTGGCTAGATTAAAGTAAGTATAATAATGGTTTTACAGCCATGTAAATGCTGACGTGGAGAGTGAAAAAAGAAAGAGCTTGGCTCTCATGCAAACAACAAGTTAGGCTCGAGAGCCTGGCTCGATCTCGTGTGAGGAGGATTAGAAAAGATAAGGTGAGGCATAGAAAAAAGTAACAATAAAAAAAAGTTTCTTACGAATGTACCATTGTTGAATAAATGGCATCCGAGCAAAGACAATTAATTGGCTATCGCTGTTAAGATATGTACCACAATTTGTTTGGTTGTGCTTTTATATCAGCGGGAAATAAAAATCCAGTATCTGTTACTTGTAAGTGACATGTATCCCTTTCTGAGAAAATCAGAAAAACAAGAGAGAGAATAAAAGAAGAAACAAGGATGTTTATCATCACAAACTTCTCCATCAAACACCAAAGCCGGCTTGATTCCTTCACTGTCGTTGGTTTTGGTTCACTCTATATCCATTATCTATGAGATTAGCCTTTCAGACTCACGCAGCACCACACGTTTCCTTGATATGCCTGGACCACCATACTCTTCTCAATCTTTGCAAGTTTGAAAAAAATCTCAGATCAGGCGAGAAATGCCCCAATTCGCTTTCGACGGCCGGCGTTTCACCGGGCATCGCTGGCGCCGGCGCCGGCGCCGCCACTGCTGGTGTCCGCCCTGCTCATGGATAGCGTGAAGTAGAGGAGGATCAGCGTTCCCACGCTGGACCTGCAGAAATCAGAAAAGGGCGTGCGCGTAAGCCACACTAGGGATTTCAACTGAACGAAGACATCAAAAAATTCTGAAATTCGATTCGATTCAGCAACTCGAACAAACTTTTCCAATAGCAAATAAACTACGACGGCGGAGGTCCGTTTGCGAACATGATTCCTGGGCTTCGCCGATGCTGCTCAGCCAATCTGGGCCGGCCCAACGCGGGTTAGCCTTCCTGGGCCTCTGTGGCCGAAGCGTAGACAGCCCAGTCGATGCCTTCACCTTCTTCTCCTGCTACCCGCCATCATCCAATCCACCGGCGCCGCACTCGTCACGGCAGCGTCGTGCCGTCGTGCTCGCCACGGCGGTTGCTCGTTATTTT
This sequence comes from Chrysopogon serrulatus, assembly GCA_015844335.1. Taxonomy (NCBI): domain Eukaryota; kingdom Viridiplantae; phylum Streptophyta; class Magnoliopsida; order Poales; family Poaceae; genus Chrysopogon; species Chrysopogon serrulatus. The sequence continues at coordinate 119,851 of JADLZL010004530.1, read as the reverse complement.
CCATTGCTGTCGCTGTTGCGAAGGCGACGCGCCGACGCCGGCCGAGGGCTAGTTCTAGTTCTGCAACGCAACGGAGACTGGGCCGACAAAACCTCTGCGCCCTGTCCGTCCTGCGCTGCCACTGCGAGCATCGCCGTCGCCATCCTACTGCCGCAACGAATCGAGCGTGTCCTATATTAAGCCTAAGGGCTGCATTATAGTGCACTTGATGCCCCTGACACCGCCCAGTTTATCCATAGCATCGATCGAACTGATGGAATGCATTTGGAGTACGTACCCCCTCCGTCCCAAAAAGATAACGTTTTGGGTGTTCGTGTCATAAGTTTGACTTAATTTGTAGAAAATACGTACAATATTTATATCTCTAAATAAATTTGTTAAAAAACTATATCTAAAGATCTTTCCGATAATACTAATTACGATACTAATCAATGATATTTAGTATTTATAAAAATTACCGGCAATCATTTTTCGGGAAACGAGAACGACCTTCTTTTTTAGACGGAGGGAGTAATTTGGTTGTGTACTCTGTACTCGCTACTGACTCCACTGTAGAATTTACTGGCGTTCAGTGTCACTCCGTAGCTTGTTAGCTCGCTTAACTGCTCTGCCTAGCTAACCGTTTGGGTACCTCATGTGTCGCAGTCGCAGTATTAATCACCGCGACTTTGGCAGACACTAGTAGTAAACTACTACTAGCACGGACGAATAACTGTCAGACGTACTACTGCCACTTGCCATGTCGAGGAGCTGACACTGTTTTCTTTTTTATCTAAAAAAAATCGTCAGAACTGACAACCGAAGAAGGGGTTTAAATTAGTTTCTTACAGCGTGGCGAAGAGGAAGACCACCCTCCGGGGATCGAGCCACGGCGCCGGCCGCCGGCCGAACCGCCGGGACTTGCTTCCGGGCGTGCTGGCCAGCGGCGTGTGGACGACCAGCCGCGTGCTGCCGGGCGCGTCGCCGAGGTCGCCGGCCGCCACGTGCACGAACAGCTGCGGCCGCTCGCTACCGCCACCTGCACAGCAGCACATACATCATCAGCGGAGACGACGGATGGAGCCTGTCAGCGTTGCATCTCTCGGTATCGGCCATGTCGCGCAATTGCACCTTATAGATGCCATTACTGTCAATTCTCGCTTTTACTGACACTAGCAGCTAGCTTAAGTGAGAAGATAACAATCACTATCAAATTAGCGGGGATAAACGGAAGCCAAACAAAGAAGACACAAAATACAGAACCACGACAAAAAAGAAATACTAATAACCATTGCATCAAAGATCAAGCTGCGATTTTTCTCCACTGGGAGGCAAAATCAGAGCGCGATTTGGATGCTGACCAGAGAGAGGAGAGAGCTAATGGTTTGGAGTGACGTACCGGCGGTGCCGTTGGCGTCGGCGTCGGGCGGCTTCCTGTCGCCCTTCCTCGACAGCGACCTCATCACCTTCTGTCGCGTTCACGGCACGGGCGCGAGGGAAAAAGAGTCAGCTTTGGAAGCAACGGAGGAGAATTTGGCGTGTACCGCGCCGCGTCCGGCCGGGGCCGGGCCGCGACGCGTGTTTTCTCGGACTTACGGGTGTCCGCGGCGGCGCGGTGGGCGTGCCCGGCGGGCCGGCGTCGCCGGCCAGAGACGAGACTGCGCCGACGTCGAGGGCGACGAAGCCACCGCCGGCGGCGGCGAGCGACGAGTTGGCAGCGTCTCCTCCCGCAGCGACAACCTGCAAGTAAGAGAAACCAGAAGAGTTCTTGTCACTGTTGCCCTTTCCATCTCCAAGAAGGCAAGAACAGAGCGCAGGAGAATTCAACCAAACCGGAACCAAACTCGGAGTGCTTTTTTTTAATCCCCTTTGGCACAAGAGAATTCAGCCAAAATTCACCCAAACTCCAATTCCTCACAAGGGAACGTTAAGCCGATTGGTCGTCATACGCTGGACTAGAGACTCACCTGGTTTGCGGCGGCGTCCCCCATGGCTCTGGACAGGACCGCGGCGGCGACGCGCTGCTCTGCTGGCTGCTGCGTGTCCGAGTGGCGGCGGGCGGCTGCTCCTGCTGCGCCTGGTCCCTTCTGTTTTGTTGCTTGCGATCTCTGCTGGTTCGTTGGGAAAAAGAATGGAGAGAATGATGCAGCTGGACTGCTGGAGTAGTACCAAAACTAGGAACCGGGGGAAAGGGCTGACACTTTGCTCTTTTTCAGGGCGAAAGATTCTCCCCCTCTCTTGCTTGGCGCTGTGAAGTGTGAGCACTGGAAGAACATGTGGGGGAGGTCGAGGAGATGGCGAGTACGGCGTTCTATATATACTGCGGGTTTTTGCTTGGAGATCCAGTTACAGTTTGCAAATTAGTACAGTGATGTTGTTTGTCTTGGCACGCGCGGATTCCATGAAAGCGGTTCTTGGGTAATTAACTAGTGCAATGGAATTTTTCTAGGTTTATTATTCCCATGTGGTAGTACTATTGTTTAGATTTTAATCAAGCGAAATCAAAATGTTGCATTATTCTTTAGCTTTCCAAAGAGGCATAACAGTTAACACATTTCTCGAACCAGCGGTCACTGCATATATAAAAGGTAAAATATCAAGAGTTGGGGTAGTTTAAAACTAAAGTGTTCATGATAAATTAAAATATATTAATCTTTTCAAAGTCTTTTTTTTTTTCTAAATTTACTAAATTTTAGAAAAAAATGATAATATATCTCCAAATAAATATTTGAGACAACAGAAATTTTAATGAGATTAATTTGGTGTTGTAAATGTTGGTGTGTTTTCCTATAAACTCCATTAAAGTTAGAGTAATTACTAGCTTAGTAGTATAAAGCTAAAGTGACCTACAATTGAAACATGACAATAATTTTAAGCATCAGACAAGTGTTTAAAAGTATCAACAACACACAAATAAAAAACTTTTTTTGTCTATTAGCAAAAAAAAACTCTTAAATTTGGCAATTTTTACTATCTGTTTGTCTCCCTAGTTTCCTGGCAGATCTGACATGCATTTATGTTGTTGCCAAAATAGTATAGCTAAACTAGGTAGCCACTTGATTGCCAATATGTTTGACCAAACATTGTTTCTCCAATTGGCTAATTATTAATGTCCACTATCACGTACTAGTAAAAACTTTAGCATGGACTGTTGAGCCAAGTTTTAACTACAGGTATGCACACAAGCTCCTAGAGTTTCTTTATTAAACACGTGTTTTACTAGATACTTCTTGTGATCCTATTCCTAGCTAGTCCTGTATTAAGAACATCCATAACTTGAAATTTTAAATAGAAGAGATCACATATTACGAAAAAACCTACTTTTAACGATTAATAACGTAACAATATCAAACTTATCCTCTCAAACCACATGATTTTTCATCTATGCTGGTTAAATTAAAATGTATTTATTTTTTTCAAAAAATATTTAAACATATCACACATTTTGGATCAAAGGGAACATCTAGAAAAATATTGGTTGTGATCGCACAGCGTGCAGAAGCCAGCTGAGCCACGGAGCCACTGCTTCAGAGATGCCTACAAATTATTGTCTTTTAGGAATTAGTAGGAATATAAATACCTTTTAAGGCCTTTTTATGTCAATCACTCAATTGTCAAATTTTTACAAGCGTGTCCTCAACGAATTCCAAAGTCCTCGAGGACTGATTCATAAAAAGTAGCGAGAAAAGGTCGGATTATATAATATATTTATTCACTCGAGGTCGTTTTCGTGATAAAAGATTTTGGCAGGCGGATATCCTCAAGCATTCGATGGCTGCGTCTTTTCCTTGCCGCCACTTCCACTTGAGCTAGCCAGGCAAGCGTGCGAGTATTTCCCCCAACTCCACCCATTTCCCCTTTTTTCCTAGTATCTTTTTTTTTCTCAAAAAAAGAAAAGGCAGATTCTATCTTTTTGAAAAAAATGAAACCATGTAACACTGCTACGTACTAATACTCCTCTCCAATCTTTTTCTTTTTGCCGGAAGCTGTAAGAATATATATCTGACATGGAAATTCACGCTACCTAGTATCTACCATATTACTACTAGTGTATATATGAAAAATATATGATTAGCCAGCCAGGAAGTACAAATATGTGCCAAATAATTATGTGAGTTTATGTTATCTTGATTTGTTTTCAGAAGAGCATTATCTTCGTTTATATATTGGTCAGGATCAGGAGACAGCCATCTGGAGGCTGGCATGGAGCAGCAATAATCAGGAGGTTGTATTCTCCATCATCGGACAGCATGCATGCATACGCGCGATCGAGTGGCGATGATGATATGATCGACCGGTGGCAGCATGATCGTGGAAAGGAATCCTCCGTGGAGCTATCTGAGCAATCGAGTGGTGTTTATTTGAGTCCAAAAGGAATTTCAGTTGAAGCTGACAGAGAGAGCAACTATATCTGACAACAATCTAGCTATAGTTCACCGGAACCCTCTCTACTTTCTAACCAGATTAAGCATGACTTTCACGAGATTGCCATGATCATTATCATACATTGTCCTGGAATGATGGTACAAAATGGGAGAGTATTTTAGCGTCACTCCTCACACTGCAACCACCAATGCCTGAGCTAAAAAAACTAAGGGCCAATCAAGTTGAGGAATCAGTGCCCACTGAATAAACAAAGAAGAAAATTGAAGATCCAGAGTCCTCTATTGCTTGTTGTTTACCTTTTTTTTACTGTGTCATGATCATGAGGCTCAGCAGCAATACTTGCACACTTCAGCTCAAACAACAGTGGTGCCTATTTTCAGGTGTAGGGTTCATTTTTTAGGCATCTCCATCACACGTTGTAGAAGCTAAGGTCTTATGTTCCATTTGTCGACACCAGGATGATGTGTCCAATTATGATGTTATTTACCATGCTAGTCGTTGAAGGCCTTAACAAAGCAGAGGAAAAAAAAATATTTTAGGTCAACAATTATGCCGACTGATGGCCATGACAAATATAGTTTATATGAGACACCAAAACAACCAAACCCCAAATTAAGGCGAATAGTACGACTGAGTGGGGGCACGTAGACCACACGGAGCTTCTACGTAGCTGCTGCCCGTGCGCCAGTGCCCAGTGATCACGGCGAGTGCTCGGGATTGTGATCCCTGAATATTGTTCGCGACCGATCTGACGCTGCCACACCTCAACAGCTGTAGTGAACTACTAGTGAGTAGTGATCGATCCATGGACGAGCGATGAGTACTATACCCAATGCAAGCTGATATGCTATTATATTTTTTTTATTAAAAAACAATAATGATGATGCATGGAATCGTGATTTGTGACGGGTGGATTGGACCGACGATCCGTGATGCACGCACGCATATACAGTATGATTTAGTATTCGAAACGGGATTATCGTCTACTCCATCTCTGTGGAGTGGCTGATGCACGCAGGGCAGCCGCACATGCGCAGATGCGCTCAAATGCCCTGATTGATTAGACGCGCAAGTTCGCCGCACCTCGTGGCTTGATCGCCGACGAGAAGGGATAGCTCGCGTTGACTTCTCTTCACCATCGCCCGCCGCGTCCCGTCCCTCTCGCGCTCTCTGGTCTCTGCAATGCATGATATATATATCCTCCCCAACCAATTTCTCTGCCGTGTATGGCGCGCTTTGACATGTTTTGGACCTTATAATTTCTTGAAACAATGGAAAATATATATATATCGAGAGATTATATGTAAAATTGGGAATACTTATGATGTGACGTTTCCTTGAGTTTGGACTTGGACACCTGCATTGCATCTCTCGAATGAATCCCAGTCGTAACTTCATCTTAAAGCTGGCAACTCATCACCGCTACTAAATTGATTCACAACATGTTATAACGATTTCCAAGGATCACTAGCAGATTGACAACTCCATGACGTACGTGCACTGTTATTGCTTGCAAATGAAGCAGTAAGAAGGGTCAACAGATCACGAGATTCTCATCTAACGGCTGCATGTGCCAGGGCATACGCTCTGCAGAGCAAATTTCACTCTCTCTTAGTACTCCCTGTGGGTCACACTCCCTACGCAGCACAGAACGTACTCTTGTATACACGATCCCCCAAAATAATTCGTCTGAGAAATTAAGCAACACTATCTATACTGAAATCCCATGGAAATTTCTTTGCAGTCGCCTGAAAATGATCTAATATAACTGCACTGCAGAATACCCCCTTGTCACTACTAAATTTTTACCCTATTGCACCAGCAAAATTTTGATGTATTAGGGCCAAAATAGATGCCATAGACTAATATAGCATCAGTTTCGTGTTTGATACGAGCTGATGCAAGAGCTCTTGATGCAATAGCCTTGTCGCATCGGTTTGGAGTTGCCGATGCTAGAGGTGCTATTTGCACCGACAATCGGTGTGATGTGAAAGGTCTATTGCATCGGCCATGGATTTCTATTGCAACAACCAACGTTTGGAGCAATAAACCTTGTTGCATCGACAATAGGTTCGATGCAATAGTTTCTATTGCATCGGCAATCAATCCGATGCAATAGAACCTATTGCATCGATAATCGGTTCAGATGCAATAGAAACTACAATTGATCTGGTGCAATAGAACCTATTGCATCGACAATCGGTTCGATGCAATAGAACCTATTGCATTGAAAGTCGGCCCGATGTAATATAATCTATTGCATCGACAATAGGTTCGGTGCAGTAGAACCTATTGCTCCGATGTTAGGTTCGGTGCAATATGACCTATTGCATCGATATTAGGTTTGGTGCAATCAGGCCTATAGCATCGACATTAGATTTGGTGCAATACGACCTATTGCATTGATTTTCGGTTTGGTGCTATTTTATATTGGAGCCACATTGATATGCTCAATAATAAAAATTCACAACACAGAAATTCACCAAAAATAGAAAATCCAATGTCTTATATTAATAGCTTTGATCATCCACATTTAGTAATCTGTACAGTAATACAATAAAAATGCTTCATAGTTGAAGAAATAAACATTTTAACTAAGGTCTCTTTGCAGAAATCATAAAAATAGGTCTTGTTTTCATTATAGATTTCTTGATTCACTTCATCCTTCCATTCAGTCCAAGCAATCCTCTCAAGGCTTAAAGTTCATCATCCTGCTCAATACAAAGCCATATGCATTAGTAATTAATCATCCTACTCCGAAATGCATATGATCAGATTATGTCGATGAACTTTGAAAATCCTAATCTCCCTAGTATGATGATATAAAATCATGAAACTTCATGACAGTAAAGATCCCTAAGTTCTTTACAACTTTTGTATTATAATGTTTAGCTAGAAAAATCATTTACTCTATAAAATAATCACCCTACTCAGAACTACATAAGGTGCAGTTTCTGAGACAGATTCTATCAGTCAAGTTTAAAAATCCATATCTCCCTAGTATGATGGTATAAAATCATGCAATTTTGTGACAATAAAGCTCTCTAAGTTCTTTACAACTTTGGTACTATCATGTTTAGCCAGAAAAGTCATTTACTCCATGAAATAATCACTTTACTCTGAACTGTATAAGCTGCAGTTTTCTGCACAGATTCTGTCAATCAACTCTAGAAATCCCTATCTCCCTAGTATGATGATATAAAATCACCAAATTTCATGACAATAAAGATCTATAAGTTCTTTACAACTTTGGTATTATAATGTTTATCTAAAAATGTCATTTACTCCACGAAATAGTCATCCCAAACCAAACTACAGAAGGTGTAGTTTTCAGGACTGATTCAGTTAGCAATTCATACCTCTCAGATGTTGTTTTTTAGATCTCGCTTTTTAGCTGCAGCATTATTCCTTAGTGCTTGTGGTGTAATAAATTTCCTAGATGCATTAGAGTCTTTGCCATTTGGGAAAAGACTTCTGTTGGCACCGCTGCGAGTGACGCGACTAGATTGACTTTTGTTGTGTGTGCTCAATGTACTATGTGTCAGAGTCTGCAAATCCAGGAGATTTCAAGGAACAATCACCACTAAATAACTATATGAATCCACATAATTGCTCCTTGTGTCTTCTCTCAACATTATGCGGATTATATTTCTTCAGTAAATCCTTATGTTCACTATAATGTGCAGACCAAACAAAATGCAACAAATTAGTAATATATTATGTAAAACAAAAAAGAAGCATGCTGAAATCTTAAATTTAACTCACTCAGGCAATGTAGCACACTCGTCACAATTTGTCAGTATGTAGTGCCTGATGGTCTGCATCTCGGTTTCATTCAACATCTCGAAAGTAAATCCTTTCCTATTGTAGTCAAGGGTACCAAAAACACTCAGACCAGATGGTGGTTCAGACACTACGGCGCTTTCATTACGCTCTGGGCGAGTCGGCATATCTTTGAAGAACTGAGAACAGAATGTAATGCACTCTTCGGTGATATATCCCTCTGCTATTGAGCCTTCGGGGTGTGCTTTGTTCCGCACATAACCTTTTAGTGTACGCAGGTATCTCTCAACCGGATACATCCATCTATAGCATACAGGACCACCCAGTGAAGCCTCTTCAGCTAGATGAATTGGCAAATGTACCATGATATCAAAAAATGCAGGTGGAAATATCATCTCAAGCCGACAAAGAGTCTCCCTAATCGAAGCACTCATGCCGAATGTCCTTTTCGTCCAATTCCTTAGAACAAAGCGAACCGAAGAACCTACTCAAGTCAATTAATGGGACAACAACTTCTTGAGGCAGAATCTTGCGGAGTACTAATGGTAAAAGTTTCTGGAATATAATATGGTAATCATGAGTTTTCAAGCCAGACAACTGACACCGATTTTCATCCACACATCTCCTGATATTCGAAGCGTACCCATCAGGCATCTTAACTTCATGTAGAAATTTGAATAAAAGTTTCTTGTCCTCTTTCTCTAATTTGTACAGAGCAGGTGGCAAAGTGAACTTACCATTCTCGAGCACTGGATGTTGATCTTTCCTTATCCCAAGGTGCTGCATGTCAAGCCGAGCATTCTCATTATCCTTACTTTTACCTTCTATGTCCAGCAAGGTGCCCAATATGCTCTCACATATATTTTTTTCAATATGCATCACATCCAAATTGTGCCTAATAAGCAAATTTTTCTAGTAAGGAAGCTGGAAAAAAATACTTTTCTTCCTCCAATTGTGCCATCTTTTTTCTTCGTCACGCTGCTTCCTTTTTCTAGACTCAGGACCAAATTTGACCTGGTCAAAACTTTCATAGTGTTGCAACACTTGTTCACCGGTCAGTGGTTCTGGAGCTGCTCTATTTTCTGTCTTGTTATTGAAGCTGACTTTGTTTCTACGCCACTTGTGGTCCGAGGGCAAAAAGCGACGACTCCCCATGTAGCAATGCTTCGACCCATGCTTCAACCATAAGTAGTCGGTATCCGTATGGCAGTATGGACATGCAAACTTGCCCTTTGTACTCCATCCAGAAAGCATTGCATATGCAGGAAAATCATTAATAGTCCAGAGTAGAAGTGCATGCATAGTAAAATTCTTCCGCTCCTTTGCATCCCAGGTTCTGACACCCTCTTCCCAAAGAACTTTGAGCTCATCAATTAGAGGCTGCAAATATACATCAATGCTAACACCAGGAGATTGTGGCAGAACCTTCTAAATTATATGGCCCACAAGCACCTGACATTGTCCCTAAGACCTCTGTCAGCCGTACTTGAGTACCACATAACCTAGAATGTTCTGTCGGGTGAACCCCCGATAAACCACGATTCCTCCAGGATCGATACTTACAGAGACATCACAGTATTACAACACTTTTCATACAAAATACCAGAGTAGCGGAAGACTTAAAATAACTTAATTTACAAAACTTTTGTCAAACTTACACAAACCAGAGTAGCATTATTACAAAACAGCGGAAGTATCATTACTTAACTTTATTACACTCACTCAACAAAAGTGCCCTGCCCAAAGGCCACACATTCTATTCCTTGTCAGACTCTTCCTCGATCACCATCATGCAACAAGGGCCGTAGCACACTTGTTCACACGGTTCACCTGCAACAGGGGTTGAACAAACCCTGAGTACGAAAAGTACTCCGCAAGACTTACCCGACCAAAAATTGGGGAGAAGACTCAGGAATGCTGGCTAATAGGAATCAAGGTGAGGATTTAGCAAGATCAAATGACACTTTTGCAAAAAGAGACTAAGCCAATCCTTACTTTACTACATCAATCACTTGTCAACCATGTTTCAGATTCAAAACTTTCCATTCTCACACTTTCTTCATTACTACGATGTCGGGACTCGGATCACGGCTCCCATATCGTGGAGCACACGACGATTCGAATCGCTTTATATACCCAAATTGGGGCTTCTAGCCACACGATGTATGCAGGACCGAACATCTTACATACATCAACTCACGCTTGCATTTCTCCGCACTGAAACGGGTCCTAGCCACGAGAGCACAAGTACACCATCTCCCTACGCCGTCAGTCACAACCGTCGACGGGTGCACTCGTAGTGTGGGTACACGCTACTTCCCGTCCCGGTGTCCGTTCTCGTATGGATCATACAAGGGAGCTTACCGCCATTAGCATGCGACTAGTACTATCCAATAACCTCATGATCCCAGCGCCAAACAACGGACGGTCCTTAACCGACTCACAAGTGGACGACACTACACCAGGGCACTAGCCCCTCCTAGTGCAAGTCACTCCACCCGGTCTCGATTTACTCATCATCATGTTCTTATTGAGTATCCTTGACCCGATCGAAGTAAAGGATAAACAATAAGCAACATCAGGTTTTCGTAATTGCCCTCCACGGGGATTTGGTTATTACACTTTGAAATCATTTTATTTATAAAGCCTATGCTATCAGCAGGGCGAAGCGTATACTAAGCATTTTATAAATCAAAACAGGTATCCGAGGATAATATATCAAGGTACGGTAAATGCATCAAAGTAGGATATCACACAACTCCTACACCTAATGCATTATATCCGGAACATAAAATATAAAGCTTTTCGAAAAACAAAGGAATTGTTTAAATGCATCCGGGCTTGCCTTGGGGCTCGACGGTTAGGAGCAGCGATGGCACCGCCGAGATCGGGACCAACCTTCTCACACGATAACCTTCCTCCCGGGACGGGAGTCGGATCAACTACACGATTGAGATGCATGATTACGATGCAGTGAATAAAAGAGCATGTGATCATGATGCACGATTGTTAACCTATCTTGAGTACAACTTCCCTTCACGGTATAGTTGCACTAAGAAGGGATGACTAGCGTCGACGACGACGGACTAACGATACGTAATCAACATAAAATGCCGAAGGTCATTAGGGTTAATGACCTAGGGTCATCACTCAATCCCAAAATCAAGCAACCCTAATAGTGATTAGAGATGATTACTAATTTATTAACCATTTTTACAGTCGTTGAAAGCCACTAATTAACTTACTAATTGAAGATTAATTAAACCCTAATTAATCAAAAGAATTAACTAATTAAACATTAATTAATCAAGGTATTAATTAAGCATAATACAAAAATTAGTCAAAACATGATCAAACTTCATAATTAGGATCATCATCACCTAATTAGCACACAAAACAAAATTCATAATTTTTGGACTTATATTTTAATTACTAAAAAATCATGGAAGTTGCATTTATTAATTTAAAGAGCAAATTAAAGCACAATCAAATTTTATTGCAAAACCAGGGTTAGTATTTTTCTGGTGTAGAGCTTCACTCAAAGAACACAGAGCATATTTTTGCATATTTTTACTTGCCCAAATAAAATTATAACAAAATTGTGAAAACTCAACATTTAAAAACATAAAGGAAAAAGAAAAGCACCTCCCCTCCTTCGCGGGCCACCAGGCGGCCCGGGCGGCCTGCTTGGCCCAAACCCGCGCATGAGGCGGCGCGTGCGGCTCCCTCCCCTTCCTCTCACCGACAGGCGGGGCCGGATGCTCACCCTCACCCCTCCCTCCTTCCTCCTTCCTCCGGGGGCGGCGGCGGCGCGGCCGACGGCCGTTCTCGCCGGCGACAGCTCCTCCGATGCAACTAACTACACCAACAGGCTCCTCTCACCGAGGCGAACTCGACAAGGTAATGATACGGCTATAACGCCCCACCGGAGCACACATGACGGACGGCGATCGCGGGCGGAAGCGGCGGCGCAACTCCACTCGCCCCGGCGTCGTTCCGCTCACCGAGGGCTCGCTTGAGGAAACCGACCGGCCGAGCTTGACCAGGGGGCGTAAGGCGGTGCGAGGACGGGGCACAGTGCAGCTTGAAACCCACTGGGTTGTGCCGACCGCCGCAAGGGCTCTCGGCGGCGGTGGTTGCCGCCGGGAAGAAGAAACGGTTGCGCGGTGGACTCCGGCGAGGGAAAGAGGTGCTAGTTGGCTCAAAGCGTAAGGAAATAACGGAGCTGCCGGGCGAAGTATTGAGATGGCCAAGGACAGTGGAGGGCGAATTTCGCCGGCGGCCGGCTCACGGCGGCGGACGTAAAGAAGAAGAAGAAGAAAATGGCGGCCGACATTGGCTTATAAGGAAGAGGAGGCGAACTCGGGCTTGGTTAGGTCCTTCATGAAGCGCCGCCACGCTGCCAGCAACGCCCCAAGCGCGAAAACGCCGGAGCAGCCACGGCGGACGCCGCCAGCAGTGCTCGGCATGGGCAGGGAACAGTGTGCCCCCCCGACTACTGTAGCACAGGGGATATTTTGCTCCTTCTTTTTCAAATTACTCCAGAAATTTGAATAAAAGATGAAAAATTCCCAAAATATAGATTGTGCAAAATTTAATTCTCTACAACTTCTATTTAAGAAGTTTTGTTAGATTTCAAATAGATTTTGAAAATGAAGTTTGAATTTGAAAAAGGGTTCAACTTCCCATTTCTGAATTTCAAAATTACTTTTAAATTTTGAATAAAAGATGAAAATCTCCAAAAATAAAAGTTATTCTATTTTTCAAGATCTACAACTTTCATTTAGAAAGTTTTTCATGAAATCAAATAGTTTTTGAATTGGAGTTTAAAACTCAAAAGGGGGCATTTTGCAATTCAAACAACTTTTGAAATTACCTCAAATTCTATTCAAAAACTTGAAAAACTTTATATACCAAAGTTGTAGAGCTCAAAGAGAGGCACAAACTGTATTTTGAAGTTTTCCCAAATTTTGAATATTTTGAGGTGAAATTGTAAAAGGGGCAAAAAGGCTTTTAAAATTCAGAATTTTGAAAAGGATTTTCAAATTGGATTTTTGGGCAATTAATTAATGGTGTTGTGGAACTTTTTTCAAACCCAACCAATGGCATGGTTTCAAAGTACAAAGTTCATACTTTGAAATAGTGCTATTGGTTAGCAACTTTTATTTATAAAATCAATTATGGTTAGCTCACCAAAATTGAAAGTGAAATTCTAATTCCAACACTTAGCCACTTGAGCTAGGGTTTGGAATTTGAATTCCAAATTCAAATTTGATTCTTTCTTTTGCACCATTTGCTTTAGAAAACTTGTTTGATGTATGAGTCGGGGTTAGGCAAACACTTGCAAACACCGGGGTTGATTTTAATTGATTGCTTTTATTGATAAAAGTAAATATGTGAGTGAAGTTTAAATTATAAACGCATACACATGTGATATAAAAGAACTCAAGCAACACCTTGGAATTGTAAACTCATTTTAATTGTTTGACTTAGGGTTCTCTAATGATGAATGCTTATGCAATGATGATGATGACATGGCAGGTTTAGGTTAACGTAACACCGGGGGTGTTACATTATATTCCCCTTAAAAGGAATCTCGTCCCGAGATTCAAAGCTTAGGGCTAAGTAATGGAAAAGGAAACGTGTCAAGCAAACACATCTTACATGGTTTCATAAGGGAGGTAGAAGGGTTCATATTACAAGTCTCATGTTTTCAGAAAGTTACAATTCTTAGAAACGAATCATGACTTAGGAGAAGGAAGGAAGAAACTCCGGGAAAGGCTCATTCAAGAATTCCTCAGGGAATACATCTAAAAACTCTCAGACCACAGGTTTATCCTCGACTTCTTGTACTGAGGTGGCATTAACTGTCTCCACTGCTCTTTTGGGGGTCGAGAATTGGATAAGAAGTGGGGACTGGTTATCGGTTGAAAATAGCTTAATGGTTCTATTCAATGCATCCATCACAGCACCATCTTGTAGAAAGAAAGAAAGAAGAGATAGAACCTATAAGAGTGAGATCCTTAGGGCTAGCAAGAATAGGATTGATTTTTACTTAGCCCAATCACTTTTGAACGGGGATATGATTTTAAACAAGTGAATTAAACATGATGCATGATCGAACCTACGGATCAAGCAAAAGGCTTTTAAAAGTAACATAAGCATGCTTTTAGTAATATAGGGCAAAAAGAAAACACATGATACTCCGCTTAAGACTCTTTTAAATAGCACCTAAGAAGGCTACTAGGAAGAATTAAGACGGAGCGTAAGCAATTTGGACTAAACCACCTTTAACTTTTGGATCCAAAACATTTTGAAGCTTTTGAAAAGTAATACTGTGAGTATCTTTGTAAATACCTGGCTCTGATACCCTCTGTGGCAGAACCTTCTAAATTATCCCACAAGCACCTGACATTGTCCCTAAGACCTCTGTCAACCGTACTTGAGTACCACATAACCTAGAATGTTCTGTCGGGTGAACCCCCGATAAACCACGATTCCTCCAGGATCGATACTTACAGAGACATCACAAGTATTACAACACTTTTCATACAAAATACCAGAGTAGCGGAAGACTTAAAATAACTTAATTTACAAAACTTTTGTCAAACTTACACAAACCAGAGTAGCATTATTACAAAACAGCGGAAGTATCATTACTTAACTTTATTACACTCACTCAACAAAAGTGCCCTGCCCAAAGGCCACACATTCTATTCCTTGTCAGACTCTTCCTCGATCACCATCATGCAACAAGGGCCGTAGCACACTTGTTCACACGGTTCACCTGCAACAGGGGTTGAACAAACCCTGAGTACGAAAAGTACTCCGCAAGACTTACCCGACCAAAAATTGGGGAGAAGACTCAGGAATGCTGGCTAATAGGAATCAAGGTGAGGATTTAGCAAGATCAAATGACACTTTTGCAAAAAGAGACTAAGCCAATCCTTACTTTACTACATCAATCACTTGTCAACCATGTTTCAGATTCAAAACTTTCCATTCTCACACTTTCTTCATTACTACGATGTCGGGACTCGGATCACGGCTCCCATATCGTGGAGCACACGACGATTCGAATCGCTTTATATACCCAGCTGGGGCTTCCTAGCCACACGATGTATGCAGGACCGAACATCTTACATACATCAACTCACGCTTGCATTTCTCCAGACCAGAACGGGTCCTAGCCACGAGAGCACAGTACACCATCTCCCTACGCCGTCAGTCACAACCGTCGACGGGTGCACTCGTAGTGTGGGTACACGCTACTTCCCCTTCCCTTCGGTGTCCGTTCTCGTATGGATCATACAAGGGAGCTTACCGCCATTAGCATGCGACTAGTACTATCCAATAACCTCATGATCCCAGCGCCAAACAACGGACGGTCCTTAACCGACTCACAAGTGGACGACACTACACCAGGGCACTAGCCCCTCCTAGTGCAAGTCACTCCACCCGGTCTCGATTTACTCATCATCATGTTCTTATTGAGTATCCTTGACCCGATCGAAGTAAAGGATAAACAATAAGCAACATCAGGTTTTCGTAATTGCCCTCCACGGGGATTTGGTTATTACACTTTGAAATCATTTTATTTATAAAGCCTATGCTATCAGCAGGGCGAAGCGTATACTAAGCATTTTATAAATCAAAACAGGTATCCAGGATAATATATCAAGGTACGGTAAATGCATCAAAGTAGGATATCACACAACTCCTACACCTAATGCATTATATCTGGAACATAAAATATAAAGCTTTTCGAAAAACAAGGAATTGTTTAAATGCATCCGGGGCTTGCCTTGGGGCTCGACGAAGTTAGGAGCAGCGATGGCACTGCCGAGATCGGGACCAACCTTCTCACACTGATAACCTTCCTCCGGGACGGGAGTCGGATCAACTACACGATTGAGATGCATGATTACGATGCAGTGAATAAAAGAGCATGTGATCATGATGCACGATTGTTAACCTATCTTGAGTACAACTTCCCTTCACGGTATAGTTGCACTAAGAAGGGATGACTAGCGTCGACGACGACGGACTAACGATACGTAATCAACATAAAATGCCGAAGGTCATTAGGGTTAATGACCTAGGGTCATCACTCAATCCCAAAATCAAGCAACCCTAATAGTGATTAGAGATGATTACTAATTTATTAACCATTTTTACAGTCGTTGAAAGCCACTAATTAACTTACTAATTGAAGATTAATTAAACCCTAATTAATCAAAGAATTAACTAATTAAACATTAATTAATCAAGGTATTAATTAAGCATAATACAAAAATTAGTCAAAACATGATCAAACTTCATAATTAGGATCATCATCACCTAATTAGCACACAAAACAAAATTCATAATTTTTGGACTTATATTTTAATTACTAAAAATCATGGAAGTTGCATTTATTAATTTAAAGAGCAAATTAAAGCACAATCAAATTTTATTGCAAAACCAGGGTTAGTATTTTTCTGGTGTAGAGCTTCACTCAAAGAACACAGAGCATATTTTTGCATATTTTTACTTGCCCAAATAAAATTATAACAAAATTGTGAAAACTCAACATTTAAAAACATAAAGGAAAAAGAAAAGCACCTCCTCCTTCGCGGGCCACCATGCGGCCCGGTCGGCTGCTTGGCCCAAACCCACGCCTGACAGGCGCGCGTGCTCCCTCCCCCCTTCCTCTCACCGACAAAGGGGCCGGATGCTCGGCCTCACCCCTCTCCCTCTCCTTCCTCCTCCCGAACAGGGGAAAGGCGGCGCGCCGACGGCCGTTCTCGCCGGCGGCGACTCCCTCCGATGCAACTAACTACACCAACAGGCTCCTCTCACCGAGGCGAACTCGACAAGGTACGATACGGCTATAACGCCCCACCGGAGCACACATGACGGCGACCACGGGCGGAAGCGGCCAACCTGAACCCACCGTCCCCGGCGTCGTTGCTCCGGCCACCGAGGGCTCGCTTGAGGAAACCGACCGGCCGAGCTTGACCAGGGGCGTAAGGCGGTGCGAGGACGGGGCACAAGGTGCAGCTTGAAACCCACTGGGTTGTGCCGACCGCCGCAAGGGGGCTCTCGGCGGCGGTGGTTGCCGCCGAAGAAGAAACGGTTTTGCGCGGGGTGGACTCCCGGCGAGGGAAAGAGGTGCTAGTTGGCTCAGCGGTGCGCGTAAGGAAATAACGGAGCTGCTGGGCGAAGTATTGAGATGGCCAAGGACAGTGGAGGGCGAATTTTCGCCGGGCGGCCGGCTCACGGCGGCGGGACGTAAAGAAGAAGAAGAAGAAAATGGCGGCCGACATTGGCTTATAAGGAAGAGGAGGCGAACTCGGGCTTGGTTAGGTCCTTCGCGAAGCGCCCACGCTGCCAGCAACGCGCCCAAGCGCGAAACGCCGGAGCAGCCACGGCGGACGCCGGCCAGCAGTGCTCGGCATGGGCGAACAGTGTGTGCCCCCGACTACTTGTAGCACGGGGGATATTTTGCTCCTTCTTTTTCAAATTACTCCAGAAATTTGAATAAAAGATGAAAAATTCCCAAAATATAGATTGTGCAAAATTTAATTCTCTACAACTTCTATTTAAGAAGTTTTGTTAGATTTCAAATAGATTTTGAAAATGAAGTTTGAATTTGAAAAAGGGTTCAACTTCCCATTTCTGGAATTTCAAAATTACTTTTAAATTTTGAATAAAAGATGAAAATCTCCAAAAATAAAAGTTATTCTATTTTTCAAGATCTACAACTTTCATTTAGAAAGTTTTTCATGAAATCAAATAGTTTTTGAATTGGAGTTTAAAACTCAAAAGGGGGCATTTTGCAATTCAAACAACTTTTGAAATTACCTCAAATTCTATTCAAAAACTTGAAAAACTTTATATACCAAAGTTGTAGAGCTCAAAGAGAGGCACAAACTGTATTTTTGAAGTTTTCCCAAATTTTGAATATTTTGAGGTGAAATTGTAAAAGGGGCAAAAAGGCTTTTAAAATTCAGAATTTTGAAAAGGATTTTCAAATTGGATTTTTGGGCAATTAATTAATGGTGTTGTGGAACTTTTCAAACCCAACCAATGGCATGGTTTCAAAGTACAAAGTTCATACTTTGAAATAGTGCTATTGGTTAGCAACTTTTATTTATAAAATCAATTATGGTTAGCTCACCAAAATTGAAAGTGAAATTCTAATTCCAACACTTAGCCACTTGAGCTAGGGTTTGGAATTTGAATTCCAAATTCAAATTTGATTCTTTCTTTTGCACCATTTGCTTTAGAAAACTTGTTTGATGTATGAGTCAGGGTTAGGCAAACACTTGCAAACACCAGGGTTGATTTTAATTGATTGCTTTTATTGATAAAAGTAAATATGTGAGTGAAGTTTAAATTATAAACGCATACACATGTGATATAAAAGAACTCAAGCAACACCTTGGAATTGTAAACTCATTTTAATTGTTTGACTTAGGGTTCTCTAATGATGAATGCTTATGCAATGATGATGATGACATGGCAGGTTTAGGTTAACGTAACACCGGGGTGTTACGAGATCTCGCTCCCGGTATGATCATCGACATCATCCAATACGGTTGTTTCGCATAACACGCCCATGGCGGAAGGTTGTAAGGAATTATGATCACAGGCCAACAACTATATGAAACATTCAACATACCAAATGGATTGAATCCATCAGACGCTAGACCAAGCCTGACATTGCGAGGATCTAGTGCAAACCATTCATATGTTGCATCCACATGCTTCCATGCTTTGGAGTTCGCAGGATGTCGCATTTTCCCATCAACGACTAGTTCTTCCTTATGCCAACGCATATATGATGCTCGGTCTCTGACATATATAATCTTTGGAGACGTGGAATTAGTGGGAAGTATCGTAAGATTTTACGTGGAACACGGTTCTTTGATCCACGACTACCGCCAAAGCACCTTGTGCATTTCCAGACTCCTTCCACCTTGTCTCACCACATACTGGGCAATTATCCCGCTCCGCATTAGCCTCTCTAAATAGCACACAGTCATTAGAACATGAATCTATCTTTTCATAGTTTAGACCAAGCTCTTTAACAACCTTGCGTATCTTTTCCATACTATCTGGAACGCAGTGCCCTTTAGGAAGAATAAGAAAGAACACCCCAAGTACGAACTCCATGCAAGCATTACTACAACCAAACATGCACTTCATTTGAAACATTTTCACAATGAAAGACACCTGTGTAGCTTCTGTGCAGCCTGGAAACAACTCCTTTTTGGCCTCTTCTAACAATTTAAAAAATTTCTTTGCCTTTTCATTTGGCTCTTCCTCATTGATTTCTCCATGTATAGCACCTCTGATCAATGATTTTATCAAGTCATCTGTACCAGCCCTGTCACTTGTATCATCATCATTGTCACCACCATCAATACTTGAACCTTCACATATACTTTCTTGCTCTCGGATGAAGCTTTCATCAAATCCTTTTCGAAGCAAATGCTTTTGAACCTCAGACCGTTTTAAATATGCCATGGAACGACATGTTGAACATGGACATGGTGCTGTCCCTCCTCTAGAACTAACTCCAAAGGTGCTATCAAGATAATCTTTTAATCCTTGTTGCCACTCATCAGTTGCCTTATCCAACCGCATCCAACTACTACCTTGATTTGACATACTGTTTCCAACACCTGACAATGAGACACAAAAATAAATAAGACAAAGGTAAAATTTCTAATTGATTTGGTAATAATGAAACTGAAATTGCTAAGAGCAAGCTACGGTCACATAAACAGCCTAGAATATTACTAATCCAAAAATAATACACATGTCGTTTATGTGTGCAAAGTTGTTACTATAGTTCTATCATTATTATTTTTTGGTCTAGCTGCCACAATAAACAATTCAAATGTAACCAGAAAACTGTTGGCCTATGATATAGATTGATTTATAAAAAGATAAAATAAATCTAACTCAGCACCGGCAGCCATAAAGAATACCGTATATTTTTTCCACAACCCCGTTACTACAGCAGCTTCCTAGTCCTACTCCTACCTAGAATCCCTTCTGTTGCAAAGTCCTAAATTCACAATCACATCTGATCTAACACATTAGCAACGTTTAGATTTTCTTTAATTACCCAGATTACAGCAGCAGACTGCAGACCTGGAAAAGAGTTCCTTCCACTTCCTTTGGCTTATCTTGTGTCCCTCACCCTTGCGGCGACCTTGCTGGACGTGGATCAACCAGCAAAAGTAGTAGCCACCATACAGCAGCAGCCAATGTGACTCAGCAGTGGCCAGTAGGACAGAGCAGATAGAAGATGATGAGCACAATACCCAACCTGCAGCCGGGCGTGGTGGCTTGCGTGGAGCCGAGAGGGCGGCCGGCCGGGTAGTGCCGTAGCGCCGCTGCTCCGTCTGTTGCCTGGTCTACACCGCCACAAATTTCTACGAGGCCGCCGCTTGTAGCACTATGGCATTGGTTTACAGGTAGTAGGGATGATGTTTTAGAAGGACATGGATACTGTTGGGCTGCGTTGGACACTGCAAATGGACTCCCAGGTGGCCAGGTACAAGAAAAAAAAATCCGGCCCTGTGACTAGGCGCAAAGCCCAGCAGCACCTTTATCACCTCCGACACAACTGTATGTTTGACTATGCCTACACAGCTGCCTGCAATATAGCTAATTAACAAGTTAATTTATGCTTATTTTTAATATTTCATAAATAACTTTCTTAGGGAAATAATATTATTGCTAAATAATTCATACCAGCTAGCTTTTTTGTTACTAATTTATACTTTCTTAATTTTGTTTCTTAGCTCTTGCATACGTATTCTGTAATTTAGGTTGAACCTTGAACTTGTTACAACTTGGTTTGTTATTTAGCTACTAAATGCAATATTTAAAATATATTTATCTACTGTATCTCCATGCCATTATTTTGTTTCGAAAATAACGTATGCAGGCAACATAGACCAGGCCTAGCGAACTGAGCATAGCTCAGCTGGTTAGGTTCCTTGTGGTGGAACCTGCCCACCTGGGTTCAAGTCCTAAGCTTGACATGGGTGCTCGCATTTTCAGCGAGGCGCCTATGATGACTTCGTCAATCTCAAGATTGCCGGTCTAACTCGGTTTTTTGAAGATGCTTATAGGATAGGGGGTGCGTTCAGGTGACTGTGCGTTGTGTATGTGAGTGTCTACGTCTCTGGATCTAAAAAAACATACACCGGGCCTAAGTGAGCTCATCAGATTTTCCCTAGGCCAAGGCACATGTGGATCATTAGTGATAATATATCACATCAAAATAATCTTGATCCGACGTGATACAGACCACATATTGCATCAGAGTTTAGCATTATTAGTCCGTTGCAATAGTACTTCCTTATTGCACCTGTTTTCTAAACTGGTGCAATAACACGTACGTATTGCGTCACAAAATTAATACTAACGCAACAAAATTTGTCTGATGCAATTATTTCTACCTAGTGCATCCATTGTTTGAAATCGATGTGATAGTTCTTAACTATTGCATCGGCATGAATTACTATCACATCCAACTTCTTTTCGATGCAATAGTGACCCCCTATTGCATCATTTTGAAAAATTGATGCAATAGTAGCCACCTATTGCATCAGATTTCTATTTGATGCAAGGCGACGCGATGCAATAGGGTAAAAATTTAGTAGTGTGTATATGGCCAATCGAGCCAGGATGATGGTTGATCCCATCACAAGCTAGCACAGCGGGGTGACAAAAGTCTTGTATGTACTTGGACGTACTATATAGGGTACTGAGTTGTGACAGCGATACAGTTTCTCTACTGTATTTCCACTCCATGCATGTGGCACACAGAGAGACATAGGGCATGCAACTGGCGCTTCAACTTGTTGGGAACGAACGAATGTACGTGCGCTGCTGCTGTCGAAGCAAGAATGCTGAATGCGGCCGGTATGTTGCAACGAACCGAAGTGCTTGGCCGGCCGGCGGCGACCGGCTAGAAAAGATTCAGAGAATGAATCTGAAACATATTGCAGGTCTACCCGATAAAAAACACCACTCCCTGCCAGTGCCAGCCATTGATCCATCATGCGCTTTTCGTACATGCATCGTGCGCGGCGCCACACGCACACACATATATCTACATAATAATATAAACAAAAAGAACCAACCGATCTGTGATCGAGAAAGGCACTGAGCGCATGCACTTGGCGATCGACGATAGCTCGATCGAGAGTTTGCTGTCCTTGTCTTGGATTTGTTTATATGTCATGCATGGGCAAAAGCAAAAGCAGGGGCCTCCGATCCCTCCAAATGTATGATATGATCACTTCAATTCAGCAGCACTTGTGCTCGATTAAAACTGATCTATCATCTTTCGGCATGATAACGACGTAGACCACCACCAGTGGAGAGTGGAGCGGACCGCTGGGCGCCACTGCACCTTTTGCATTTTTGGTTCCTTTTACAGATCATCCATGCGAGTTGCTGGCTGTGTTTGCCCGGCCGCCGGCGGCCGTCTCCATGCATGGGCATGGCTGGCTCAGCTGCGCGGAGGCGGAGCGCATATCAACAGCGACACCCCACTAGCGAGCGGAGTGCGAGACGAGATAAGAATGTGCGTGCCCATATGCTCCTGCTTCACCGTCTACGTACGCTATCATTTGGTTCTTTGTCAGTTGGGAAGATATATTTTCTTCTATTCTTTTTTTATGTCAGTCAGTAGTCTGAGATAGCATTTTTTTTTTAGTAAAGTTTTGAGATAGCTTTGTCGGAAATGCAAATATCGTTGCCTAATTGCGATGACTTAGCTAGCTCGGGCCGGCCCGGCCCAACTAGTAGATCTTTGTGAAAACACAAGAATATAAATCCAAAATTAAATGAACTGGGCCCATTATGTCTGCTCTGCTCGGCCTTGCTCTCGAGTATACTGAGGATACGGAAACACAAGAATATGAATGAACTAAGACCCCTTTAGAACATAGGAATGAGAAAATACCAGAATGTGATAGGAATGCATTTTTTTTTAGATAATGGATAAACATCCGGCCTCTACACCCAGGGGTGTACACAGCCAATTATTACAAATGGTTCCAATGAGAAGAACGCTAAAAGTCCGACACCGACCAAGACACTAGAGCAAACGATAAAGCTGCTTCCATCCTCTATTTGAAATCTCTAAAGCAATCATCTCTAATCTCTTGCTCATCGACGAGAGGATGTCCTTAGCTCGTTCATCACGCTGCAACAGAGCCCAGGAGCGCATCCAATACGCTCCCCTGAAAATTAACTGCATCATAGAGTTAGTTTTCATTTTGTTGAAAATAACATCATTACGGCATCTCCAGATTGCCCAACATAAAGCAGCAATTCCCACCCAGATCAGTGCCTTGGTCTTTTGATCATGACCACTTAGCCATGTACTAAACATGTGACTGATCGATCCCGGTTGTTGCAAACTAGTAGCAAACCAGATAATTCTCCAAACCATTTTTGCAAAGGGGCAGTCTAAAAATAAGTGTTGGACGGATTCATTCATGTTGCATGAGATGCATTTTTGGCTCCCTTTCCAGTTTTTCCTAGCGAGGTTGTCTTTGGTAAGGGTGACACCCCGTTGTAGAAACCACAGAAATATCTTTATTTTTAGAGGAATTTTTATCTTCAAGAATCTCTTATGAAGAAAAGGTGTATCAATATTAATATTGATATTTATAAGGTGAAGGTACATTGAATGAACAGAAAAAAGCCCAGATTTGGTCAAGTTCCATTTAAAGTAATCATCACCTTCCACTAATTCAACATTTGAGATCCGTGCTACTAGATTAAGCCACTCTATAAGTTTGTTATCCACCAAAGCCCTTATGAAGGAGATATTTAGGGGACTTGTGGCCATCACTTTAGCAACAGTTGCATGAGGATCGCGAACTATGCTATATAATGCCGGATAAATAACTTTTAGAGGTTTGTTGGCTATCCAATTATCATCCCAGAACCTTGATTGCGCCCCATCTTTAATATGGAAGGAGCCAATAGCCAGCACCTCATCTTTGATAAGTGGGAGTCATTAGGTTTGGCTGTCACTTGTGTAAGGGATTTCGAGCTAAGATATTTATTCCTTAACATGGACTGCCAAATCCCGTCTGTGTTTAGTAGATTTACCAACCACTTAGCTAATAAGCATTTATTTTGTAGCTTTAAATCTAGGATACCTAGACCCCTTTGGTCCTTGGGACGACACAGTATGTCCCATCTGGCAAGTCTATATTTATGTTTTTGTGTAGACCCTTGCCAAAAGAATCTTGATCTGTAATGATCTAGATTCTTAAGAACTCCTTTAGGAATTTCGAAAAAGGACATCATGAACATGGGTAGGCTGCTTAGCACCGCATTAAGCAGGACTAATCTTCCTCCATAAGACAAATATTTTGCCTTCCAACAAGAGAGTTTTTGTTGAAAACGCTCTTCAACCTTTCGCCATTCAGAATTCAGTAATTGTCTATGATGCATAGGAATCCCTAAGTATCTGAAGGGATATTCCCCCGCATTACATCCAAAGAGAGACGTATAAAATAACTCCATCTCCTTGGCTGCACCATAGCAAAAAATTTCACTCTTGTGGAAGTTGATCTTGAGCCCAGATAATTGTTCGAAAGCGCAAAAGCAAAAGTTTTAGATTCTTTGCTTGCTCGGGTCATGATCGATAAATATAATGGTGTCATCTCGCATATTGTAAGATTGACAGCCATCGTCAATAAGATGAGGGAGGATTCCTCTTATTTGTCTATCGGCTTTTGCCCTATTAATAAGAAGAGCAAGCATATCTCAAGCGATATTAAATAGGATAGGTGACATAGGATCACCCTGGCGGAGCCCACGCTTGGTCTGGAAGTAGGGGCCAATGTCATCATTGACTTTGATTCCCACGCTACCTCCCTTGACCATACTATCAATCCAACGACACCATTTTGGTGAGAATCCTTTCATGCGTAAGGTTTGTTGCAAGAAATCCCACTTAACCTTATCATATGCCTTCTCAAAGTCAATTTTGAAAATAATCCCATCTCTTTTTTTAGTGTGCAGCTCATGGATGGTTTCGTGTAGTATAACGACCCCTTCCATGATGTTCCTACCCGGCATAAAGGCAGTTTGTGTGTCACTAACCACTGTTTTAGCAACCTTATTCATCCGATTCGTGCCCACTTTTGTAAATATCTTAAAACTGACATTCAGGACACAAATCGGTCTGTATTGCTGAATCTTTGTGGCATTTTGAGTCTTCGGGATTAGAGTAATAATACTGAAGTTCAAACTGTATAGATCTAAGGCTTCCCTATGTAGATCCGCAAAAATAGGGAAGTAGATCATCCTTAATTACCTCCCGTAATACTTGATAAAATTCGGCAGGAAAGCCATCTGGTCCTGGAGATTTGTTATGCTCCATTTGGAACACTGCCTCCCTCACTTCAGATTCAGTGAAAGGGCTAATGAGGATATCATTCTCCTCTTGAGAGACTTGTGGAATATCTAAGATTTGATCTTCCAATAGCCTAATCTCGAGTTCTCTCCGGCTCTCCAAAAAGATTCTTGTAGTAATTAGTAATATGGCTTTTGAGACAGTCGTCACCAACAACAACACCTTGATCATCTTCAAGCTTATAAATATGTTGCTTTCGGTGTATGCGCCATTAGCCACGAGGTGGAAGAACCTAGTATTAGCGTCCCCTTCCAAAAGGGTTTTGACTTTAGCTCTTTCATACCACTTTAGCTCCTCTTCTCTCAATAGGCAAACAAGACGCTCTTTTAG
This sequence comes from Chrysopogon serrulatus, assembly GCA_015844335.1. Classification (NCBI taxonomy): domain Eukaryota; kingdom Viridiplantae; phylum Streptophyta; class Magnoliopsida; order Poales; family Poaceae; genus Chrysopogon; species Chrysopogon serrulatus. Next base: position 93,918 of record JADLZL010004530.1, on the reverse strand, counting down.
GTAATGTTTAAGATTAATCTCTTGATCGGATAAAGGAGCACTTTCGGCTTTCTTATCAAGATTTCCTAAAAGAGATAACAAGGACTTCTTTTCTTTTCGATAAGTCCCTGCTGTGTGAGTAGCCCATCCTCTTAGGTATTGGCGAAGTCTTCGAATTTTAGACTGCCAACGTTCTAGTGGAGTTGATCCGAGGCTATGAGATTGCCAGATATTCGTAACCATGTCATAAAAACCCTCCCTTAGAAACCAACCCCTCTCAAATCTGAACGGTCGGCCCCCGGCACGATGAGTTGAGGCTCCCGCATTAAGCACAAGGGGGGTATGGTCCGATATATTCATATCTCTGGTTTCGACAGTTGCCAATGGGAACTGATCTTCCCATTTCATACTAACAAGGACTCTATCTAATTTCTCTAAGGTCGGGTTGTCCCCTGGCCCTGCCCAAGTGAATCGTCTTCCTGACATCCGGATCTCTTTTAATTCTAGAGACTCGATGACAATTAAAAATATCGAAATATTTATGGTCAAAAACCCCGTGCTCTTGTCATCAGGCGATCTCATGATGTTAAAATCTCCACCTATAATAAATGGTAGAGTTTCTTTAGAGCACGTGTTGGCCAACTCAGATAGAAAAAAGCTCTTGTTCTGAGGTTGTGCTGGGCCATACACCGAGTACAGCACGAATTTAAAATCATTCGCTTTACATCTTAGAGTAAATTTGACATAGAAATCTCCCTCATCAATGGCACCAATATCAAAAATATTTAGATCCACCCCTAGAAGTATGCCCCCTGACCGACCATGGGGTGCCATGGCATGCCAAAAAAAAAAATCATGTCCTGCACGTAGATTTTTGAGGACATGGTCGGGGAAAGAGTCTCTACCAGATTCGGAGATAGCAATAAAATTGATTTGCTCCTCCTTAACTAAATCCGCCAAAAACTTGTGTTTAGCCAAGTCCGATAGACCTCTGCTATTCCAAAATACTCCTTTCATTTCAGATTTATTTTGGATGGGGTCTTTGGCTTTCGAGGGAGTTTGCCATTTTTAGTATTTTTGGCATTGTTATATTTTTTTTCTTGCGACGGAGTGGAGAGAGGTCTATGATTTGATCATCCTCCACGTCCAAAGAAATTCTCATTTAAATTACCACAGCGTGGTGAGAGTTGCTTCCAAATCGAACATCCCTCTCATCATCGCTATCAATAACCGTGGGTTTAGATTTTGGGGCTCTCTGTTTGTGAGTAGCACAGAGAACTAGCCTATCAACCTCTAAATTTTTAATAACAGCTACCCCCGAGGATCCCAAATTAACTCCTACCCTCCCCAAGTTTGAAATAACTTGCGAATCAGAAAAGCTTGTAAACGAAAGAGTACCTGTAGATTCGAGGTTCTTTTTCGCCACCAGACGTTCGGCCTTGTGTAGGATGTGCTCGTCCGCCTTAGCAGCTGTCCTGTTGCTTCGGCGCAGTTGCTTGATGGGCTCATTAGCATCCGCCGTCGCCTGTGCTTCAGAAGCCACAGCCACCGGCACCAGGAACGCCACTGGCGTGGGGGCCGGTGACTGAGGTGCAGTAGGGGGACGGTGGTGGACGTAGAGCCCCCCGCAGCAGCCTCGGTCAACTCCTCGTACTCCCCAGGCGCGGGAGTAGGCAGCATGATCGCTGCGGGGAGGGCGATGGCGGTCGTAGAGCCCCCCTCGCCCGACTCGGCCGCCGTCACGTGCAGGATGGACGGCGAGGTGGCCCGCACGCCACACCGCCCCATCCAAAGTGCCCCGCCGTTAGAGGCCGGGTGGGTAGCGAGGCCCCCCACCACCGGCCCAAAGCCGGGGAGCAGAGGGGCGTCCCCACGGAAGGCAGCCCACCGTCTTCCGATGCCGGCAGGGGGTGGTCGGCGAGGTGGCCCGCGCACCCGGCCGGGTAGAGGTTGGGTGGGCAGCGCGGCCCCCCCCACCGCCCAGCAAGGGAGGCAGGGGAGCGCCCCCCCGATTGGCGACCCTCCGCCTTGAGATGCCGCCAGGCGGTGTCATCCTGCGCACTGGGGGGCAGCGGGGATGCACCCCCTCGGCTATCACCCCATCAATATCATGCACCGGGCGTAGAATCAGCGTGTGACAAGTAGGGAGTGCAGCCGGGCGGGGGTCAAAGGCGGCGTCGAAACCCCCCACCGACTTGGACCGGTGCCGAGGGGACCATCACCGATCCCCTCGTGGAGCAAAGACCTCCACCATAGCATTGTATATTGCTATCTCATCCTCTGTCAACGGGGTGTACGGTTTCCTGACTTCCCCATCATCCTGCTCCAGCATTACCTTCAAGCTAGTTTCATTAACCAATTGCAAACAAGCCAAGTTCAGGCTCTCATCAATCAAGGCCGCTTGCTTCTGTGGGGGCATGTCCTGGCTAGGAGTATGAGCCATTCCAGAAGAGGAGTTATTATTCTGTGGATTTGGAGGGTTAAGATGAGCCTCCGCGTCCTCCATAGCATGATCTTCCCCCCCTGGATGATTGTCATTGTCACCATCGGTCAAGTCATCCTCCTCTTCTGGATCTGATGCTTCAAACAGTATAACTTCGTCAGGCTTGAAATAAAGACGGTAAATATTGTTGCCCACACAAACATCAGCATGCTTAGGGATCTGCTTAGCATCAAAAACCGCCACTAAGATACGGACCTGACCCGTTGCTCGTAGGTGAGCCATGTCAACCTTCTGGGTGGCCCCAATGATTGTCCCCACTGCCCACAGAGGAAGAAACGACCGAAGCACCCGGGGCACCTTTGTGACGGTAACCCAAGCCTGGTCCAAAACTTTAATGGGCTGTACATCATCAATGAATTCAAATAATTGTAGCCTCTTTATTCCTTGTGGTGATTGTGCGGATTGCAACCATGCGGTCCAGCTCCTCTCTACTCGAGAAAGGCACCACAAACGATGTGGCGTCTAGCTCCTGAACCTCCCATTCCCACCGCACTGGGATGATATGTAGACCTAAACAATTGAAAACATAGAAATTGTGTAAGATTATGCATTTAGCTGGGTACAGGAAAAACTAAGGAATTCTAAAGGAATCTTAAGAAGAATTTTTTTTACTTCTTTATTTAACCTAGGTATCCTATCCAAACAAGATAGATGTGGCGAACACCCACTTGATCTGCAGCCATAAATCCCTTGCTTGTCCTCATCCAGGATTTTGTGTTTTTAGTTTTCATGTGATCTATTCCTGCAAACTAAAAGCTGTTACAAGAACTAAATTCCTAGGAATTGGGAAACCTATTTTTTTGTGTGTTTCTCCTCCATTCCAAAGGGAGCCTAAATGGTTCGAAAGGGAATGGAGGGAGGGATTATTATTTATTTATTTGTGTAAGGATGGAATATTTTTTTTATGTTTGATCTAAGGAATACAACAGTATATAGTTCTTGGATCATGGTTGCTTAAAACATTAAATAGTTTCCAGATGGTCAAATAGACATTTAATTGTATAAAACGTTTGCTTAGTTGACTATACGTGAAGGAGAAAGAGAACTAGCACACAACAAGTTACTAAACAATAGAAGTCAGTTTTGCATCAGGATTGTCATAATATTTTCAAATCACACCAATCACTTTTTATACTTTGTTTTTCCTCTCATGCATTTGCATTGTGACCCTGTTATCGATTTTTATTCTTCTGCCTTCATATTGGCCTGTTGATAGTTGCGTGTATATTTTCCATGCGATTGGATTGATTTTTCCGTGCAGAATTGAAAGATTTCAAAGGGAAGATAAGGAGTTGTTGAAGAGTGATTGTTTTAAAAAAAATTTGGTAAAAAACATGATTATGAGTGAGTTTTAGAAACTCTTGCTCTTACGTGAGAAACAATTTCCTTGTGTCAGCAATTTGTGTATGTGGCAGACTCATTTAGGCCCTGTTTAGATGCAAAGTATTTTTAAAGTATTGGAGAAATACTACGGTTTTACAGAATACTTTGGTTTTTAAAAGCTACTAGGTGTTTGAATACTACAAATCTTGTAGTCTCTAAAACTATGATTTTGTTAAAACTGTAGTCTTTTTGGAGTTTTAAAAACTCCACTCATAACCTCTTTTTTCTAAACCACGGTTTTGTGTCTTTTTAGCTTATAAAACCATAGTTTTGTAATACCGTAGTTTCTAAAAACTGCATTATATCCAAACATGCCCTTAATCGGATGAAACCCTCCCACTTACTGCATTGGGTCAAACTGCTTAAGGGCCCATTCGGTTAGCTCGGTTCCTAGCTGTTCCTGGCTTGAACTATTATGAAGTCACTTACCGCCTGTTTACTTAGCTGATTTGGTTTGGGTGAAGCTGAAGGTACTGATAACTGATTTGTTGTAAGAGAAAAATAATGCAGACTAGCTAATTTTACTGATTTGGCTAAAACGAACATGCATCTTTAAAATTCGTGTAAATCTTTTGAGGAGGAGTACCGGAGCATATCCCTTGATTTGTTTATCGATCAAAACCTCGGTCGGGAATGGTTCCGAGGCAAACCAAACGAGACCTATGTACTCTAGATCACAACTTTATAGTTAAAGCTCAGTGTCTTTATATTAGATATCTACAACTCCTAATGAAAGATGCGCCCAGTGAGTTGCCAAAAAGATATTTACAACTCAGTACTCCGGCAAAGCGATGTTGAGTGCGATGGACACAACAAATGTGACCGAGATGAGCACGGCAAACAATGGGCGCATGAGAATTTTGAACAGAAAGCTCGTGATGAAAAGCCAGAAGAACTCTTCCAAACTCGTGGGACGCCGGTGCACGTTGATGAGCCCTTTCCATCCGGCTCGTCGCCAGATCGCTTTCCCGAGGTAGAAGGGCGCCCAGATGCCCGGGAAGCAGAGGAGCACCGCGGCCAGCGCGAGCACGTACACCAGGGTTACCAGGCGCCGGTTGGCCTCGCCGAGAACGACGTGGATCCCGAACGCGAACGCGGCGACCATGAGCTGCGCGCCGGGCGGCAGGAGCCCCGAAGCCGACCACTGGTAGAGGCGGCGCTGGCCTCGGGGAACCTGCCCCGCCCCGCCGTAGACGAGGAAGCAGGTGGCCACGATGGAGCAGAGGAATGCCATGGTGTCCGACGCCACGAACGCCCGGAACGCGAACCGCCTGGCCAGCACGGCAGTGCCCGCACGCGGGTGGTCGTCCGCGACGTAGCCCCCCGGCACGGTGAACGCGGCCGCGAAGGTGACGGTGGCGATCAGCACGGACGCGATCGTTGTGGTCACCGTGATGCCGTCGATGTCCTTGAGGTCTTCGTCCATAGCCGGCGTCGTGGTCTTGCTCAACCTGCTGTGCAGATGGACATGATCCCCTCCTGTGACCGGTGCTCTTGTCCAGTACAAACAGTTCTTCACTACTGCTCGAGGATTCTGTACACCAAACAAGACCATCAGATGTTCAATGGAACCATGGAGACTGGAGAGTAGTGTAACATTCTTGAAAACAGATAGTGTTATTCATTACCAGGAAATAGTGTAAACTAGGCTCCAGATGACTGTAGGCAAGATCTGCAGCCGTTAGACCATCCATGTTAGTAATACCAACCTCCACGCTCATGGTTTGCAGCAGAAAACTGACCATCCTTGGATGGCCGTAGTTGACGGCTAAATGGAGCGGGGTGTTTCCTTCATAATCCATGGCATTCAGCAGGATAGCAAACGTGCCATCTCGGCAAATGAAACGAACCACACCTTCCTGATTAGTGATTATGCTCAATAGCACAGTGCAGGAAATTTCTTCGTCGGCGATCGACCAATTCTGCATACTCAGGGCATCTCTCTACAAGCTCAACAATGTTCCTAACGCTCCCCATCATGGCGGCAACATGCAGTGGAAACAAACCTTCGTTGTCGGAGACACGCGCGAGTGAAGCTTCTACACTTAGGAGTAGCGAGACGACGCCATGCTGCCTGTGTGACAACAGTGCATGATGGAGAGGAGTTTTTCCGGATGAATCAGCTCTGGGCAGCAATGCCAGACCCTGCTCTGATTCCAGGATTTCTTGAACGATTTCTATTTGAAGATTGCCAGTTCGTGGTCAGCCAAGATTCTAGAATTGCTACGGGGATATGCAATGCATCCAGCAAGTTCTTTGCCGTACCTTTGCTTCTGGACGCCGCGGCATGCAAAGCAGTCCGTCCCTCTGGTCCGGCGAACGATGCCAGCGACGGTGTCCCATCAGGCGTCGTACGAAGCAGCGCGCGGACCATCTCCACGGAGCCGGTCAGCGCCGCCAGATACAGCGGCGAGACGCCGTCGTCCGTCGTCACCGCGGCCAGCGCGGGAGCCTCCGTCGCCAACAGGACCACTGTCTCCGCGTGGCCGTTCCGGACGGCCTCATAGCGCCGTGGCGCCCAGCCCGTTCCTCGCCCGCAACGCGTCCGCGCTTGCTCCGCCCGCGCGCATCGCCGACAGAAGGCAGGCCGCCACCTCCCGGTGCCCGGCCTTCGCCGCGCAGTGCAGCGGCGTGTCGAGGCCCCCGTCGCGCGTGGCGACGAGCGAGGGCGCCAGCTCGCAGACGTGCCTCGCGAGCCCCGCGTGCCGGGAGCGCTGTGCTCCCGCTGCGCGTCACGCCGAGGAGGACGCTTGCTGCCTCCCCTGTCGCGGCGACTGCAGTGGCACCTCAGCTCCAGTCGTCGCCGCGCCCAGCTGGACGTTTATCGCCACCCGGCGTCCGTTCGCGAGTGGCCATCGCTTTCTCGGGCCGATAGCTCCTCCACGCGGGCCTCATCGCCCGAGGTCAGCGCGCGTAACAGTTCAGAGTCGAGGCCGTGCTGAGATCCCTCCATGATTGGATCTGCAAGCTTGCTCTGCAAAGACCTGCCAATTGTTTTTTGATGAAACAGGAGGGGCATGCCCCTAGTGGTGAAAAAGACCTCCAATTGTGGGATGCCTGCAACTTGGATTGTACAGTTACTGTCTTTGTTTTGTTTGATGATGATGGATGGAGACAGATTGTGGGCGTTTATTAGTAGGACGACGATATGCCGCGACCCGTCGCGCGGTTGCAGAGGTAGCGACCCCTCCCCATATCAATGCACATGTCCAGTCCCCCCCATTCCCGTTCTTCTCGTGTCCGGCTCATCCTCTACTACGTGGCTTCCTGTTGCATGTAGCTTTTCTCCCCACTCCCTCCCCCGAGGTCCTGCTGCAGCAGATGCCCCACATCAAATGCATGTGCTGATGCAAACATGCAAAAAGTAAATTGTTTTTTAAATTGTTGTAATATTTGAATGGTGTATCTATTTTTCAATTTCGTCTGCACCGATGTATTGTACGTGACGAGACGAATAAAACTAGATCTCACTTGTCTATATTTCAAAGAATTTTCTTTTAGTAGAAATTTATGTGTAGGAATATGCTATGACATTTTTTTGATCGAAGTCAGTAGGGGAAACTCCAGTCTATTTTTAAATTTTTGGTTAATGCAGACATGTTTAAATTGTTCCGATGGGGAGTCAAACCTATGCCCGTTGGATGCTACTCTCAAAAGCTCCAACTACATATGCTAGAGATTTATGAAAAAAAATAGCTAGCATATAATACTAAACTTGCTACTTCAAAAATATACTAAAGTTTTTACATTGTATGCACAAACTCAGAGGGCAAAAAAGAAATTAAAAGTTACTACCATGTAAAACTAAAGTTGGTACTCCAAAAATTATAAAATTCATTACATAGTATGCACAAGTTGGGGAATGAAAAAACTATCAAAAGTAGTTACTGCAGAAGCTGGAGGCAAATCCTTTTGGGGCAACTTATGTGTGCAATGGCTATCCTTTTACAACAATTCATTGTAAGCGAGACAACTGTAACACCCCCGGTGTTACACGCTTAACCGCCTATCAAACCATCTCATGAGCATTATGATTTTGTGCTAATGCATGTGTTGAAGTGCGTAGTTGATTGTTGCTATCTGATTATGTCAATAAAATTATTAAAGGAAAGCTAGCTCTATTGCTTCCTTATCTCACTTAAGGTAATAGATCAATTTTTATTGGCCAAAAATAATATAGAACAGGTATGAGATACCTAAACAGAGTTGAAGTACAAACTTTATGGTTTGCAATGCAACTTGTGTCATTGCAAAATAATTTGGTTTACTAGTTTTTCTACCAGCTCAGAAAAGCAATTTGAAATAAAAACCAGCCATGACTTCAGTAATTTTCTCTAGTCTGGGGAATGTGTTGACAATGCTAAGTTTGGGTTTATTTTCTGGGAAATCCAGTTAAGCAGAGATGTTGTGTTGCAGCCTTGATTGATAGCCTGAGGTACCCTCCTTAGTGTAGCGAAGTCGATTCGGTAATTAACCCAGTAGATTAGTTGTTAACCATGCTTTAAAATCCGTGCATAAGCGCTGCCTTGCCTCTGTTCAAGCTCTGGCCGAGCTCAGAAACATCACTGACGAACCCAAATTGGCACTCTGTTCTCCCTCTCGCTAAGCTTTTGATGCGGGTGATGTTTGCTTTCCTCGAAAGCCCTAGGTACCCTCCTAAGCATTGTTGAGTTAGTTTGCTTCCTACCGAACTGGTTTGGTTTTGATCGACGCCTTAAAAAGCGTGCACGGCAACGGTTTGGTCGGAGCGGCTCGCGGCTGGCGCTCACCGCGTCCTCGGCTCGGCGTCGTGCCCCTGAGCACGCCGCGCACGCTACCTGCGCTGCCCGGCTGGTTGCAGCCGCTTTGCCTTGGGCCGTTGGCTCGCTTGTTGGCAGCGCTGGCCGCTGGCCACTAGCCACTCTGCTCGCTGAGCCGACTGTCACTGGCCCGCGGCGCTGCCCCTGCCCCGCTAGCGTCGCTGCCTCTGCCGTCACGTCGCGCTGATCGCTGCATTCGCATCGTTGGTCGCTTTGCGTCTCGCGTCGTGTCCCTTTCGCGTCGCGTCGCTGGCCATGCTCGCTGTCGCCTTGCCATTTAGGGCACTACGGCCGGACGAGCAGTGTCTTCCAACTCCTTCCTTGCGCAATTTTCCTCGAGTCGTTTGGGCCGAGTTCTGTGCGAAGTACAGCCCATTCAACGAGCGAAGCTCTCCCTGTTCTCCCCTCACGCCATGGCCGACTTGACGCGCCATTAAGTTCCGGCAGGGAGAGGTCATCTCGTGATGAGCCGTCATGTTCTTAGCTTCGCCATTAAGTTCTCTGGCCGACCGATCCCATCCCGCATTGGTTCGTGCAGCGACAAGCTCCAATTTTGGAGTTTTCTCTGCCGCCGGCCTTTGATAAGCCGAAAGCACCGTATCCAAAATCACTATCTATCCAAAGCCCCAGAATCCAATTAGATGGAACCAATAGCTTCACCTTGATTCCCTATGTGCCTTGCTCCACTCCGACGAACCCCTACCACCGCCTTGGGGCCGCTGCCACGGCGGTGTCCGCCCAGAGCGCCACCGTTCTCGCGGGTCGCACGCAGCCAGCTCGCCACGGACCTTCTACCCCGAAACCAACACTGCAGACGCGTCTCTAGTAGTCCCAGGAAGCTCACCGGGTCCCTCCCTTTGCGCCTCCGAGGTTCTATATTGCCGGAACGGCCGCCGCCCGCCTGCCGCGAAACACGCGGCCATGGCGCCCACCGTGGCCCGGCTATGCCACGCCGCCGAGGCCGCGCTTGAGCTTTCCTTGAGTGCGAGCCACCGTGCCTTTGGGCTTCCGCCATCGGGGTGGTCGCCGGCGAGGCCGCCGTCGGCCCGAAAGCCGCCGCCAAGGCCAACCCAACGCGGCTGCGCCATCGCGCCCCGCCAGGGACCGCCTCGATGTAAAGATGACAAACATCGTGGTGCTAGGTGAGAAGTTCCCTCCTTTACATTAGTGCGAATAGTGTTTACGCGATTAATCCGCTTGGAGAGGACCTTTTTGCAAATTAGCCAGCCAGCGCTGGCCTTCCCCGGCCTTCTCAGACGCATGGGCGTCGTCCGCTTTTGGGCATGGCCCAGGCCATTGTGGCTTTTTTTTTTTCTAAGGAATTTGTTAAGGGCTTTTCTATTTTAAATCCTGAGCTGATCTTTGGTAATTAAGATAAAATCACATGGGTGTCCAAAAATTATGAAACTAATTTTGTTAGGCCCCTAAAATCATGATCTATCCCTTGGTATAATTGGTTCAGGCAGTTGTATGATGCTCCTAGGTTGTATTTATTTATTCTTGAATGCCTTTCGTTATTAGAATTATTTAGATACAATTTTTTTGTAGCAAATGGGTAATAGCTGTGACCGTGAAAATCATGCAGCAGCTTTCTGATAGTAATAGGTGCTCACAGAAAAGGTTGTAGCTGTCAAGTAATTAGTTTGGTGAGATAGCTAACATACCCTAGTTAGAATATACGTTAAATTAACTAAACGGTAGTGATGACGGCATGAAGAGACGTTTTATGAGTTCGATACGCAGCTTACGATGTTAGCCATTAGAGCTAGCTGTTAGTATAGTTTATGCATGTTGTATTTAAGAATTGCTGTTGCCTTTGTATTGATTGCATCATTCTGTATCGCATCGTTGCATACCATAATAGGAACGATGATGAACCGATGCAACCGAAGGACTTGGTGTATACATGGGAGATGGTGCCAGGTGATTATATCGCGGAGTTGGAATACTAACTCTTTGTTATATGCTTTTATCCAGGCAAGCCCCGGTTCATAACCCCTATTATTCTGCACTTTATAATATATATGTTGCATTAAGTCTTCAGGAGTTGAATGAAACCCACCTGCATAAATACCCTCATCCTATGAGTCTTACTAGAATGATAGGATCGTGTAGATTGCTATGCTACAGGTTACCGGTAGAAGTCGAGTGATTTCCTGTCACTCGCGAGAGGTAGAATTATTATTATGACTATCATGTTACTATCATATGGATTATATATGGATAATAAATGGAGACCGGACGGGACGGTATTATGGACCGTGGATGAGCGTTGGGTTTGTTGGGCAACAGAGCGAGGCTCTGGTTGCGTTTTTATCCCGCCTGTGTCGGTTAAGGACCGATCGTTGCTAAGGGTTGAAGGTCAAGTCACAGATCTCCTTATCCCGAACACATACTTGTTTATGGGAGCTCGGAAGGCTTGCTCTCTCTTGTCTTGGGTTCCGGCTTCATCCGGACCGACTGTATAGGGTGGTGTATATGTGTGTTTTCTTTTTGGGTTGGAGGACCTTGCACCGCATTACGGCCGGGCCGGGAATGTCGGAGCTTGGAATCCCAGTTAGGACGGGGACCTGGAGCCCCGGGCAGGAGAAAGCAAGATATTCTTGTCTGTGTCTAGGATGCAGATGAGGAGTGTGTCTCGGGGTACCCAGCTGGGCACATTGATTCGCGAATCGCCGTTCTTGAACGGTAACGATGAGGGCTTTATTCTGGCATCGTAGTAAGAAATAGAAGATGAAAGATGGATAAAAGAGGTTCTGATTGCTTACCACTTGCTTGAAAGTAGTTTAGGTGCTCACCTAGAATGGTTAGCTAATGAATTAATCATGGCTACTAAAATTGAATATAAGGATGCACTATTAGTAATGCTTCCTGCAAATGTAAACCCCGCAAAGCCAAACAAATTTTTTGCATATTCCTTGGAGTCATTTTATTTTCTCCCCGTCGGGTAAGTCTTGCCGAGTACAATTGAGTACTCGGGGTTTTATTCCCCTTGCGGTGTGTAATGTGGATACTAGCTGCCGACCTTTGTGTGTGAATTCCTCCTGGTGGGCTCAGCGAGGAATTCCAATTACGCTGCGATAGTAGTTTTATTTTCAACTTCACCAATGTTTTTATAAAGAAAAGTTCTATAATGTTATCATCATGTTAACTGTTAGTCATGAATTGAATAAATGTTTATTTCCGCTGCAATAATGATCAAGTGTACAAGATACATCGCTTAAGTTTAAAATGAATCAACTTTCATTTTGCTACAATCGTATTTATCCTTTCCGCTGTTATATAATACTCTGATCAAGTGTGAACCTGAGATGTAAGAAATGCAAGATTGTTGTAAGCTTTACTCCCTTATTTATGATCCTGGTGGAAAACTGTGGATTTTCGAGTTCTCCCGTTGGGTGTGTTCGACGGAATTGTCTAAACTAGTGCGCTCTCTTGGGTACTTAGCGCCTAACGAAAGATAAGTACTCTTGTGAGTGTATTAATTTAGGCGGTTCTCGCCACAACAACTAACATGCTATATTTAGGAAGGCATTCGAACATAAAATGGTGATTGAAAACTGAAACAAAAGAATTAAAAAAATGACTGAGAACTAAAACTAAAAAATCACCAAAAAAACCTAAAAATGACAAATAGAAACTGAAGACTAAAATAGATATAAAAATTACAAAAATCTAGAAAACAAGACTTGCTACTACCAACTGAGGACATTTATTACAACAGTAGAGAACATGACTCGCTACAAACCGAAACTAAAAAAAAAACTGAAATGAATAGACAAAAATTGAAAACTAAAGTGGACAAACTGAAACAAAGAAAAATAAAAACTGAAACTAGTTTTTTTTTTTAAAAAAATGACTGAAAACTGAAACTGACTGAAAATGATAAATAGAAACCGGAAACTAAAGTAGGCACGAACAAAAACAAAAAAACTGCTTTATTTTTAAAAACAAAACAAAAAAAAACTGAAGTAACCGGAGGGTTTGCTTGCAGTACCCGCACCTTCACTGTCACTGGGGCAGGCACAGGTCTATGTACAGCGGTGCTCGTGGGCTGGTTGGGTCAGGCGGCAAAGTCACAATAGTCCACCAAGCCGCCAGCCCACGTTCCTGTTACAGGCCGCGGGCCTCCCATCGCGCACTCGGGCATTGGCGCGACCTGCCGCGCAATAAACTTTACGTTATTAGTAGGGCATGAACATGGTCATCCAGATTCCAATGCAGGGTCTCTGGGCTGAGCAGCCTATCTGTTCAAAATTGATAGAATGTCAGTCAGGACTCGGGTGACAGATGGATTCTGGGCTTCCTTTTTGGTCGGCGGACAGGCTTCATTTATTCCTTTTGGAAATTTACCTGAGCTATTTTTCTTTGTCAAAAAAAGGGACACACTCTTAGCAAAGCTCATTAGCAACAGGCTTATCACCTATTCTATTTATCTGTATCTGAACAGGCCATCGATCGGCTTTTGTGACTGGAACTAGCTAGCTCGCCTGGGTTGACAGCAACTTCTCTGAAACAGCAACTAGCCTTGGAATTTTCTTGACTGCTGATTATTTCTTGGTGCTTTTGGTATTTTTCTTAGTAGTTTTTGGCCCTCAAGGTAATTCAAATTTCTGGTTAGCCTGCTGCTAGTTCAATTCAAGATCCACTTAATTGTGAAAACATTGGTAAATCAACTGTTTTTAAGTGGCTAAAAGTTGGCAGCACATTTGTTGGGTTCTCCAATATTTTCTAAAATCTCGCTCATAAATATAGAAAATAATTTCGCACTAGGAATCTCGAACTACTTTAATATTTTCTTTATATCTCCTGTACATTCGCATGCATGGTGAACCCTATCACATACTCCTTATTCTTCCTCACATCCTTCCATCTCTAGATTGGCCGATAGATACATGTGTTTTCACACAATTTGATCGATTTTTCCAAGAATGAAAAAAAATTAAAGTTGAGACAGAGAATTGTTGTAGAACCTTTTTTTTTTTTTTTTTTTTTTTGCTAGTAAGTTTTGGAAACTCTTGGAGATGCTCTTAGGACAGTGGTATCTATCTTGTTGACATATGTAGTTGTGTGATCTGATTCATTTTGAAGACAGCAAAAAAGACAGATGGATTTTGTAACAACATACAACGATTATACATTCTCATATACTGATCCATATATCGCTGACTCTCATAGTCTGACCTGATGGCCTAAGTACCATTGCCAAGTACCAAAGCTACTGTCATCTTCTCCCAAATCAAAGGTTGTTTTGACTTTTATATACATGTATTTATATATAGAGAGTTTTTACTATACACTTAGATATACGATACATATACAATATACAATTTAAAAAGACAAAGCGACCTATAAATAATAACAGAGAGAGCCGTAGAGATGGAAGTTACTAAATAACATAAATACATAACATAATACACCATGCTAAACTAACAAATAAATAAATAATAAGCGCATGTGCATAAACATATTCAAGACCATAGACCGATATGTGGATGCGATCCCAAAATCTTCACCCATCCAAGTCGTCTTCCTGTATCGTCTCCAGCTTGGGCTTGGGTGGTCGCTGCCTCTCCGACTCCGGCGCATGGCGGAACTCCACGACGTCGACGTGCACGGTGCCCATGCTCATGATCTCCGCCACGACATCTTCGTCAGACGCCCCTCGGCGACCGGCGCTCTCCAGCAGCCGCCGCAGCTGGCCCTTGGTCATTCTGATCTTGATGCGCGTGCCCCCGCTGTTCTCCGCCGACGACGACACCACCCCTCGCGCCCTGCCGGAACGCTCCACCGGCTGGCCCCAGTCGTCGTCGTCGTCCCACGCCGTCACCCTCGCCCGCTCCAGGCAGCTGCAGTTGCCCATGGCAAACAAGGCTATAGCTATCTGATCTCGAAGCTAGGCTATAGGTAGTAGCGCTTGCACCGCTTGGCGCGGCTTGGCGTTACACAAGCCTACAACTGCTGCACACAGGCACGAGATCAGCTACGAGAGTAAGCCGATCGAACAAGGCTAGAGAAGTAGAAAGATCGAGAAGAAGTATAGCAGTGGCGTTTGAGCTTTGTATACGTGGGTTTTGAATGGGTTTTTGTCAAGGAGGAGGGACAGGGTAGGTATATATGGAACCATGGAGGTTGAGGTGCATATATGGGTGTCTGATGGTGAGACGACTGCGTAGAGAATGAAAGGTTTGTGCAGAGATCAGGTTCCAGGAAGCAGACTAAGACTAGATGCCGTACAGATACAGTACAGAACATAATCGTTGCTGGGCTTTGTTTTTATTTTAAATTAGTTTTGTTTTTATTTTAAATTAGAGAGAGATGCCGCATGGTTTTGCTTGAGTGCTTGCATTGACCGACAGACTAGTGAGGCTGTGGCCGTTTGTGTGGGCTGCATGCATGCGTTTAAACAAGTAGGCTTTGTCTGCAGCTAGGTTGAAGCCGCGTCGGCGGCGGATTATTTAAAGTTGTGATGATATGATGCTGATGATCATGACGACTCTGGATGAGGAGAATACTTGCTGATAGTAGTTTATCCTGTGTGTCAGCTCCTGCTCACAACTTGTACTGATTCAAAACTTTGTTTTATTAGTGTATATAAAAAAGATATATGTACATATACTGCTGCAATCGAAGAATGATATTTGTAAACCGGCCTGAAAATTTGGCAGCTTTCAATAACCCCATATGGGAATTTTACCGCGGCATATATAGACATTTCTTCTCTTAGCTTTTGAAAAGAGATCGAAGCCCTAGCTGGCGGCAAATTCAAAAGAAAGGATATGTCAAGATGCATATGCTAGCAGGGGCGGAGAGGGGGAGGAGGCCTTGAGGGGGCCAGACACCCCAAATCCTTGGTGAACTCCTCTTACATATCAATCAATATATGTATACAAGATTTCACCATATATTCACTGCTAGATACTTGAGGAAATGTCAAATAACGACAGATTGAAAAAATAGAAAATTAAGAAATAAAGCAATAGAAAAAAATAATTTCTCTGTCAGTCGACCAATTTCTTTGTCGGTACACTACTTTTCCCATCTGTACTAACATCAAGAAAATTCAAAGCCACCGACAGAAAAAAAAAATCCAAACCACCAGGTCTAGAATTCCATGTAAACGACAGGAAAATATGAATAAACCATCAATAATAAAACTTTTCATTTCTATCGGTTCATATATATTAAAACCAAGAAATTAATCTCAAATTTAACTTGAACCATTACAATGCATGAAAATTTAATGAAGAGATCATATTACACAAGGCACACATGGCTAGATTCTTCAAATGACAAGTATAAAACAATCAATCCATGTTAATAAATTATCAAGTTTAAAAATGGCACCAACAGTTAGAAATATCATATGTAAATAATTGGCACAAACCAACTTTGCCTCAAAACGATAATAATCTACTCTAATCTATAAAAAAGAAGTCAATACCTTGTGACACACTGTTTTTTTTCAGATGTATGATATTGGTTTTGCTATGAATGTTGCATATTGTTGTGTGATTGTGAGCCAAAAAGTTCAAATGTTTCACATCTATACTCTTTTTTTTGGTGGTGGTGGTTGGGGTGGGGGGGGGGTGTAGCTGACAATAGTCCCTCCAACCATAAAACACTATCATTTAGAACAAGGCTTGGTAAAATCATAAAAGCTATAAACACCAGTCGCTTATATTTTTTTTACCTGAAAATATGTCTGTATGTATATTTGTATTAGAAAACATTTGCAAAAAGAAAAAGAAAAAAACCATCAATTTGGAGGATTTTAATTTTCAAGAACGTGTCAAATATAATGTTACTGGTAGAATCATGCAAAGTCAAGTATTTATAAGACCGGAGTTACTTTGTCTCCGATACTATCCACTATCCAGTAATTAAAATGCATCTCGGCAGAGCATTTACCATCAAAGTGTTGACACAGATACCGGCCGCTACAGGTAGTTGTTTCTAAGGAATCCAAGGATAATACTTGGCCGCTGTAACAGGACGAGCATTTGTGCCTTTATATTTCCCCAGGGCAAAGTTTGGGCTACTGTTCTTCCGGTATCTGCAAAACTGCAAGCAAGGAACCTAAGAGCAGAGTACTAAATTACTAAAGAACATCAAAATCTCTTACTAAAGAACATCAAAATCTCAAAATATCACTGCCTTTACACCCCCACAGCTCCAATTACAACCTACGTACACATGCTGAGAACCTAAGAGTGGATTACTAAATTACTAAAGAACATCAAAATCTCAGAACATTACTGCCTTTACACCCCCACGGCTTCAGTTACAACCTATATAGACATGCTGAGAATAAATTCCGGAGGATAGATTGAGGAGAGAAACTAAATAAAAGGAGCAAAAGACTCAAAAAAGGTCAAGACGCTTTCAGATAGAATGTGGCCCTTGAGCTTTGCAACACCTTCTGTTTTCACTTTCCAGCACAGTCCGATCCAACTCCCCTTCCTTCTAGGAATCAAAGCCCAGATAGGCCTCCGCCGTGTTTTTGCGTGTCAGCATCTCTCCTTTTGCTCAAGGCACGAATATTACTGCCTTGCATGCGTGCACAACGAACCGGCCTGCACCTGCTGTATATAAGAAGACTTGGATCGCCTGCGACACCATGGTCGTTGTGCAAGACACAAAGACAAGAGCAGCCAGCAGCAGTAGCTAATCGACCACAGGAGGGAGATCGACACAGCAAGTGCAAGCGCCGCGAGGACGATGCCGCGCTACGGGCAGTCGCTGTACCATCCGGGGAGCCGGCGGGCCCAGCTCGTCAACTTCATCTGCGCGGTGCTGCTGGCGCTGCTCCTCATCGCCGGCGTCATCATGTTCGTGCTGTGGCTGAGCCTCCGGCCGCACCGCCCCAGGTTCTATCTCGCCGACTTCTCCATCCCCAGCGCCAACCGGCAGGCCGCCGGCCTGGCCAACCTGCCGGTGCGCTTCACCGTCCACGAGCACAACCCCAACCAGAAGATCGGCATGTCCTACGACGAGGTCCTGGCCTCGGTGTTCTACGGCGACCAGCTCGTCGCCACGGGGCCAGTGATGAACGCCTTCTTCGAGCAGCCCAATGGCGACACGGCCGTGCAGGGGACGCTCACCGCGAGGGGCCCCGTCCCGACGGACCCGTCGTGGGGAAGGTTCTCCGGCGAGCTGGCGGCGGGGGGCGTCGGGATGCGGCTGGTGCTCACCTCCAAGGTCAAGTTCCTGGTGAAGCTGTGGGACACCAAGCATCACCACATGAAGGTGGAGTGCGACTTCACCATGCTAGGGGACGGCACGCTCCGTCCGCAGGACAAGAACTCCCAGTGCCCGCTCTACTTCTAGTCTTCTAGCATATCTCTCGATCTGCTTCTCGCTATCCCGTATTCTTGATTTGGTGTGGGTCTCGCTGACTCCTTTCAATTAGTAGTCTTGGTTTCAAGGTTGTGTGTATTGCCTTTCCCCCTCACTTGGCTAATCATGGTTTCAAGGTCGTGTTGTATTTAGTGCCTTTTCCCCACTCACTTGGCTCATATTTGTGGATGTTTTAATGCAATATTCGTAACAGGAGCGTATTCATTCAAGAGAATGTTTGCAAAATGTGATCTGCTCTCCAAAAACTTTAAAAGTCATGAAGATATACAAAGGATGTAATGTACTCATACCAATAATCACACGAATTTAAACCATGACATCATCGATTCATAGATACCAACACAGCAGCTCAATAGAGCACCGTGTTCCGAGTGTCATTTCCTAAACAATAATGTCAGTTCCTAAACAATCATAGAACGAACAGCCAAAACACATGCAGATGCGGGTATTCTTCCTTTCTTGGCAAGTACATACTACTAATTCTGTCAAACTTCTAACAAATTTACAACAAAACTGAGCTGGCCACTTTGACGCGTTTCGGGCTCACCTTTTCGTTTTGAGAAGCCAACTAAATTACAAGGTAGCTGAACGGTAAACCCCTAACCAAACACACTTATGTTGTTTGCCGTCTCTTCATTTCTCCTCTAGTCTCCTCAGGACAGATTCAGCAAATATGCGTTGCCTGGAGATTGGAAACCACTTTAGAAACTTTATTTGGAACACAACTTGGGAAATGGGGGAAGGAGTGAGGGAAGAAACTCACTTCTCTTCAGTGTGTTTGGGACTAGGGCGGTTGTGTTTCAGATAGCCATCCCACGGAACCTTCTTAAGACCAGCTCTAGCTGCTATCATGTCCCTTACTCTGTTCGAAGCATTTAATCATACAAGAAATAATATATTATGGTCTCTCCAAAAATATAAGGCACCTTAAGGTTTTCTTGTAAAAGAAAATGAATTAAAAAAATACATGTTACCTCTCAGCAAATGCAATTGAAGTCTCTCCCTCCCTCAGATATTGAGGCTCCAAATACCAAACATCACACACAACAGCCCATGATGTCATCAGTCGGCCCAAGTGCATTGTAAAAGATTGCCTAAAACATTTCATGTGAAGTAATCATGTTAACCAAAGAAAAGTGTGGATGAAATAAATTTATTACAACACTTGCATTCCTTACTTCTTACTGTTCCAAAAGGCATCAACAAATATTTTATTGTACTTGATAGCTATTGGACAGACAGCACACCCAAGCTCAAAGGCACCCTAGAGAACACAAAGAATAAAAAAACATTGTTGCAGTAAATAACAGCAAGTCAGAAATTATGCAAATAAAACATTGTTGTAGTAAATAACAGCAAGTCAGAAATTATGCAAATAAATGACATGATGTTACGTAGTGTCTCACATATGAGCAAGCACCAATGAGAATATCCCATGTTTTGCTACCAGGAAGGCCAAGATAGAAATTCAAACTTTTTTTTGAAAAAAGTTCTTTAGTAAGTGTTTTTTTCTTGAATACACTATAGAGCCATGTCATTGCATCAAGGAGAAGGAAATATAAATATAACCACCCTCCCACAACCCCCCCACAACAAACCAAAAACCCCACCCATCCACACCCACCCTGGCAACACACACAGACACACAAAAGACACATCAGATAACGAAGATAATATTCACCTTCTTGAACATAACCGTGTATTGGTTGTTAACACAAGTTCCTTCTGGGAAAATCAAGAGAGGGTTGTTGTCTGGTCCTTGAACATGGTCACGCAACCTGACAATGTAACTCTGTGAACAAAATGAACTATATAGTCATTGTGTTTGTCATTTCAAAGACAAAACTTACTTCCGTGCCGTAACTTCACGATCCCGGAGATCATTACGGTTAAACCAGATGCAACCCACACTTTCCAAGATAGTCTTCTGAATAAATCCTGCAAATAATGGGAATAATCAAAAGAAAAAAAAAAGCATTTTAAACTTTAATCAGCAGAGAAGTTTCCAAAGAACAGGGAACTCACCAACCCATCCAGGATGCTTCTGCATGATGACAGCAAATGCTGTCATTTGCTCCAAAATAATGAAATCTATCATTGATGTATGGTTTGCAACAAATACCTAATGTATTGGAACAGAGTTGCAAAGGGAAGTTATTAGCAATGCACTCACATTTAAGGAAGCTATAGTGCTTATGTAAGAAATAAGAACATGGACCTACATAATGGTTCCTTTAACACAATTTCATTGGACAAGCAGTCTATATTTGAACGCAAAAGGTTGACATTTTTTATAACTGTTGGAGTATGTGTATTAGGCCCATGTGGCTAAGCCCATGAGGCCCATGTATCCCATGTATGACTCTATATGCTGCCCATCTAGGGTTAGCCAATAATCTAATGATAATTTCCAACATGGTATCAAGCTAGGGTTTTACCTCCCTCCCTCCCTGCTGGCTGCAAAAGAATGAACAATTAGCACCTACCTCTAATGTCCTTACACATACATAAATCTAGATGAGTTACCAGAACAAAAAAAAAGGTAACCTGATGAGGCCGTGTGCTTGGGCGTGGTCCATGGTACTTGATCACCCCAGTCCATGAAGCAACAAAAACACTGCACATCATTTCAACCAACTTCCTCTGCATGAAGATTGAAACAAAAATAATGCAATTAAGAGACCAAGAACACACAATATTAATGAAGTAAAAAGCAAATAGCAAATAAACAAAAATTTTGGAGGCATGGAAATGTGGACTGCGTTATTGAAAAAAAAAAGACCAGAAAACTGTTCAATCCTCCTACTCTTTTGCAGTCCAATCTAAGCAAAGCAAAACATTAATTTCATGAGATAGAGACATACTGTGAAAAGAAGGCATTTCCATAAAGCTTGAAATGGCCATATTTTAAGCACTTGTTAGGCTTAATAATATGACTTAGAGGATAACTATAGCCATGGAGGAGCTCACTGGGGTGTCATAAGTGATTTCCTCTTCCTCGATGTCCTCCTCTTCCTCGTTGCCCCCACTAATGGAAGTCTTTCTTCTGGACTAAACAGATGATGGCGGTCGTGTGGTGGCCGCGGGGGGGCCGTGGGGGTGGTCGTGGGGCCACTCCACCGCCGCCACGAGGTGCTCCCGGCCATCCTTCCACAACCCATGGTCGAGGCGCATCTCCATGTGGCCCTTCCGAGCTCCCTGGTGGTGAGCCTCGCACCGGCCGCCATGTTCGCGAGTGCTCCTCCCGGGTTCCACCCCCACGCTCTCGGGCCGTGCCTCCCGGTTGGAGCCAGGCGGACTTGGCACACTCCTTCGGCACTATGGGCACGACACCTCCCAGTCGGCCCAGAGTGGATCGCCTTGACTTCGGGGGCTACCTACCACACTACCCCCAACCCCGGTATACTCTCGTCCCTTCACCCTCCTTCTTCCTCTCACCCTTCGTCCATTATGGTCGCAAATGGTTCGTGTCTTCCCCCCACTTACGTAGGTGCTACCGGCACTCATGGCTCCTTTCGTCTTCCCGATGTTCTTGTTGCACCTTCGATGGTTCACAACCTTATTTCTATTAAATCGTTTTACGGTGACAATTCTTGTTACGTGGAGTTTGACTCTTACGGTCTTCTTGTGAAAGGATTTGGCTTCCCCGGCGTCCTCTGCTCCGATGTGATAGCACGGGGCCTCTTTACACTCTTCGCTTCCCGGCGTCTGCCTCGCCTTCTCCGTCACCTGATTTGTCAGCTGCTTTCGCCGCCACCACTTCTTCCACTACTTGGCACCGGCGCCTCGGCCATCCTGGACGTGATGCCCTGATGCAGCTCAGTCGTAGTTCCGACATTCCATGTACTCGGGCTCACGATGAGCATTTGTGTCATGCGTGCCAACTGGGCCGTCATGTTCGTCTTCCTTTTCATAGTTCTTCCTCTCATGCGGCCCGCATTTTTTTTGATCTTGTACATTGCGACCTATGGACATCTCCCCGTCATCGGCATTTACGGTTATAAGTACTATCTTGTGATTGTTGATGATTTCTCTCATTATTCGTGGACTTTTCCTTTGCGTGCCAAGTCGGATGCTTTTCCCCGCGATTCTCCACTTTTTTCGCTTGGGTGTCCACGCAGTTCGGCCTCACCATCAAGGCCGTCCCAAGCGACAATGGCCGTGAGTTCGATAACTCCACCTCTCGTGCCTTCTTCCTCTCTCACGGTGTCCGATTGCGCATGTCTTGCCCATATACTTCCTCTCGAGCGGCAAGGCCGAGCGCATGATTCGCACCACCACCGACACCATGCGCACTCTTCTTCTTCTTCGGGCGTCTCTTCTGCTTTCGCTTACGGGGGCGAGAGCTTACACACCGCCACCTATCTCCTAAACCGTCTTCCTTCCGCCGCTTGCCCGGCAACCACACCACACCACGCTCTCTTCGGTACCCCTCCTGCGATGCGATCACCTTCGAGTCTTCGGGTGTGCGTGTTACCCTAACACCACGACCACCGCTCCGCACAAAGGCGGCTCCCCGATCGACTCTCTGTGTCTTCCTCGGGTACTCCCGGATCATAAGGGGTACCGCTGCTTTGACCTTACCTCTCGTCGGGTCCTCATCTCGTCATGCGGTGTTCGATGAGTCCGTCTTCCCCCTACTCCACTACCACCACCACACCCACCTCCACTCCGGATTCTCGACCTCTCCCTGGGCTTTGTTTCCCCACCGACCCGGTGGTTGAGCCACCTTTACGGTTGTATCCTGCAGTAATTGCTACCGTGCTCTCCGACGGGACCGTGCCCCAGCTCGCCACCTGCCGTTAGCCAATAATCTAATGATAATTTCCAACAATAACAGCAAAAATCAATATTTGGTAGTAATACGTAAATTTTCCAAGTTCTCACATTATTATGTTTTACAGCTCAAAAGCACGAACAATTAGCACCTACCTCTAATGTTCTTACACATACAAAAATCTAGACATGAGTTACCAGAACAAAGAAAAAGGTAAACCTGATGAGGCCGTGTGCTTGGGCGTGGTCCATGGTACTTGATCACCCCAGTCCATGAAGCAACAAAAACACTGCACATCATTTCAACCAACTTCCTCTACATGAAGATTGAAACAAAATAACACAATTAAGAGACTAAGAACACACAATATTAATGAAGTAAAAAGCAAATAGCAAATAAACAAAACTTTGGAGGCATGGAAATGTGGACTGCGTTATTAAAAAAAAAAAGACCAGAAAACTGTTCAATCCTCCTACTCCTTTGCAGTCCAATCTAAGCAAAGCAAAACATTAATTTCATGAGACAGAGACATAGTGAAAAGAAGGCATTTCCAAAAAGCTTGAAATGGCCATATTTTAAGCACTTGCTAGGCTTAATAATGACTTGAGGATAACTATAGCATAGTCATAAGTGACTTTCATGATGCAGGTAATTGCTGTCCTAATGGAAGCTTTATTCTGAACTAAACAGATGATGAAACTGAAAAAAACTTGATGATAAAATAGGTAGATGATGTTAATCCTTATAGTTCAATAATTTAAAGTCATCATCCAAGTCCAGAAATAGCAACAGCAAGTCATTACTCCAAGAACATCATCTCAGATGTAGCCTGAGGAATGATGGATGAGCAGCGATAGTGTGATACTATGGATGCTAACATAGATATACCAGATTGAATAGCGTTACCTCAATTTTACTTCTCAACTTGTCTTGACCTTTCAATAGGAAATGGACGGGGAAAAAGGCAGCAAAAAATACTAACCATCCAATTGCAAGCGTCAAGGACCTGATTAGATTATTAAAACAATCAGGAGGTGATAAATTAATGTTTGACAAAAGAAATGGAGGGACGTGAAACACTAGAAGAAAATTAATTTCATTGACACACTCATCGACAAAATTTTATGTGAATTGCCTTTCCAAAAACTAAGATTTCTACTGAAGCAACTGAAGAAGATGTGGACTGTATGTCAGAGAAGATGGCTTATGTTGAGATGGTTTGGTAACAAAAGAGCATATATATATTTTTTTCAATCTGGTTTGTGAAAGCAAGTGTAGATAATGCCATTTTTACATTGTTCTCTTAAAAGCAAAGGTAACCAATATTTAGTATTGTATAAACTGAGTAGGTTCCACAAAGGGCCTCCCTGAATCCTCTTTTCACTCCAAAAGTTTAGCTAGTTATGTTCACTTCAAGCACTTCCCAATTTGAGGTGACAAAAAAAACAACAACTGCAGAACAACACAAGTGCTAATGAAAGAGTGGGTTTAGAATCTAGAGTACGAGAACTGAGTAATTTAATCAGTTGAATAATAACTAAAATTACTCAGGGAAATGAATTAGAAATATCTTAACACTCAGGTACCTCAGTGGGAACAGTATTCCATATCTAATTACCACACCGAAGCACCATAAGGGGAACAAATATATGTTCCAATTCCATGGTTCTGGAGAATTCGACTTAAAGCAACGCGTGAATG
Organism: Chrysopogon serrulatus; assembly: GCA_015844335.1. Taxonomy (NCBI): domain Eukaryota; kingdom Viridiplantae; phylum Streptophyta; class Magnoliopsida; order Poales; family Poaceae; genus Chrysopogon; species Chrysopogon serrulatus. The sequence goes on along the minus strand of JADLZL010004530.1, from coordinate 69,416 downwards.
AATCCTGCATATGTGTAAGATACAGTTGATAAAATAACCACAATGTGAAACAAATAATGAAGAGTCAGAATAGCAAGTGTTATCCAGTTTATTTCATATGGAAATTTAAGTCAAAGAAACAGTAGTACAGAAGAAATAAAACTATGAAGATATGGAAGATATTTATGTAATGGCAGCATCTTTGCAAACAAACACATGGCTTAAATTTTTGCACCTCAAACATAGGTGGCCTTAGCATGGATGTAATACCAAAAACTATTTATCCACAATGCACAATGAAAGAAAATGTAATTAAACACTGAACCAAGCATGATATAACTTGATTGAGAAAAAAAAATAACAGTGCCTAATAAGATAATAACTGATTAAATGAAACAGTTAAACAACAGTGCCTAAAGCCAAGACTCATCTCCACCACAGTAACTGTCGCTACCAGTAGAGATATAACCTGCTAAACCAGATAGATCATAAGCCTATATCCTCTGCCTGTCTGCCACCAGCCCAGGACAGCACCTTCTAACCCAAAATACACCATCAACATCAGATTTCAGAAGACTAAAAATCTGGGGAGGCACTCACATCGACGATGGCACCCGCCGCCTCGGTCAGCACCGGCGAGATGTCCAGCAGATCGCGCCTGCACGGCAGAAGGAAAGCGCAGAAAGCCTCATAAGTCGTCTCGGTATATAAACCGAAGCACTAGGGTTAAGGAACGGAAAAGTAAGGACTGATTGAGACAGGCTATAGGGCGATTACAGATGGAGATTCCGGGGCGCCTCCTGCGGGAGCGAGTCGGGCGGGAGGTAGTCCTCCAGGTTCGGGCGGTCCAGCTCCATGTCCGCCGCCACAGACGAGCTCGCCATCGCCTCCGACCGCCGGCCCCACGTCCGCCGTCGGTGAGATGGCGACGCCGCCGAGGAAAGCTACGCGATGGGGAGAGGCGAGCACGAGCACGTGGTGGACGGATGGGCGTAATGAAGGCGTGTACGGTAATACTCCTCTTCCTCTTCTTCTCCAGGGAATTGGTGACGTGTGCGTCGAATGGAATCGCCTCGCACCACCGAGTGACCGAGTGGATGCGGCTCATAAACCAGCGGGCCCCATCTGGCAGAAGGTCCATGGGCTGGCTCGGTTGGCTCACAGCCCAATCATTGAGGCCCGATCGCCCTGGCCCAAAAGGATCGCTTAAGGTGAGGGTGCTCTCTTTTGGGTTGTGCCAGCCCTCGAGGTGAGCATCCCCCCGTCGCCGCCGCGCCCTCTCATTCGTAGCAGCCAGCCGCCGCCATGGCGCCGCCGGCCAGCACCGACGAGCCCGCGCGCCACAAGAAGGCCAAGAAATCCAAGCTCGGTAACGAAGAGGAGAAGCACAAGAAGAAGGACAAGGGTCGCGCCGCCACGGAGGACGGCCCGGTCCCCGACGCCGCCGAACGCAAGAAGCGCAAGCACAAGGACGGGCGCGAGGAGAAGCGGGACGGAAAGAAGTCCAGGAAGGAGCGGAAGCCCGAGGGAAAGGAAGCGGAAGCCGAGGCCGCCGATGGGAGGGACGAGAAGATGAGGCGGGCGATGGAGGACGAGCGGTTCGCGGCGGCGCGGACAGACCCGCGGTTCCGGCCGATGCGGAGGAAGGAGGCCAAGGTGGCGCTGGACTCGAGGTTCAGCAGCATGATGACGGACCCGAGGTTCGCCTCGTCCGCCGCGCCCGTGGACAAGCGCGGGAGGCGCCGCAAGAAGCGCGAGAACCCCATGCTGCATTACTATCTCAACCAAGAGGATTTGGAGGAGGAAGGGAAAGGGAAGGGGAAGGGGAAGAAGGAGAAACCGGAGCTTGTTGAAGAAGAGGAGGAAGATGAAGAGGAAGTGGAGGAGCAGGAGGAAGAGGAGAGCTCTAGCAGCGATGACGACGAAGATGAAGACTTGGATGACGACGATGAGGTGACGCTTTGCTTCCAGTCCTTTTTCTTATAATCTAATCTCATGTGGATTAAGGTGCTACTTTTAATCCAACGGTCCTCTTTCTAGTTAGTTATCGCAGCAAGTTCGTGTATTCTAGTTTCTAGAGTCTATTTTCCGTGCAGCCTTCAGGACTTAATTCTGGACTGAAAGATATTATAGATATATGTATTTCTGTAATGCATTTCAACATAGCACACTTGATTATAGACATCTCAGTAATATTGCTTAGTTAGTTCAATCCCTGTTTTAAGTGAAGTTATGTGCTTATGTCTGTAATAATTGTCCAAGTGATCGTCTCAGTAACATTGATATGTGCTTGTGATTATGGGACCCAAAAGTGGCCCGCATCCAGGAAAACTTTGGGAATGCTTCTATGCTTTATCTCTCTTTGCCAAGTGCTGTTCTCTTCTGCCATGACAACCTTCATAACACAGCTTATTTTCTGTAAAATGTGAAAATTCACTTCCTCTTACAATGGTGCACATGCGGAGTCAGAAAATCAAAGTTTCCTTTGTTTGGGGGGCCAATAGTAGTAATATTTTCAAAATTTTGTTGAATTCAATATTTTTATTGCAAATTCAGCCTTCTGTGTTTCTATGCTCTGTGTTTAAAGGATATATTTTTTTTTTTTTAAGATCTATATAGTTGCTTTGCCTGAAAGAACCAAATATGCTATGCTACAACATGCCATTTTCTTTATGGCTAATTCTTGGGTTTTTTCTACAGTGCTCTGTTGGCAGTGACATTGCTCATTACTTAATGGGAAGGCATGATGATACACCTATGATTGACAAGGAAACTCACAGGCTTGCTGTTGTTAATATGGACTGGGATCATATTAAGGTGTGTGCTAGTCCAATAATTATTTCATCCTGAAAAGTGACTGCTGTGCCTAAACAAATATCAGCTATGTTAAAAGGCTATCTTATGTTAAAAGGCTATCTTATTTTACATGCATTGGAGAATTAACTTGCTCTGTCAACAACTTTACTTGAATGATAACCGTGAACCTAACATGTATCTTGACTCCAAATGATAAAATCATGTGTCTTCCTGCAAAAAAAAAGGGGGATATTAAGGATTGAAAGTAAAATAAATGTTGATGATGAATCGGTGAGTTCCTTGACCTATTTATGCATTAGCTGATTAGCTATTGCTTATATATACATGAGAGCCAAAAACCATAATGGACTCTAGATTAGTGCAAACACCTTAACTTCAGATGTCCTAGTCCTAGATGCTAGGTTAGGCAACCAACACAACTTCCTTTATAAAATTTGAAGGTTGAGCCACTATTTTGTGTGGTTCTATGAAATTAAGATTGTACATAGGATCAGGATGGAGATAATCTAACAGGATTTTACCTACTGGCTGTGCAGAATTGCTAATTGAGATACTGAACCATAACCATGTAAGGTTGATAGAATGATACCAAATCCAGATCTAATTTAGTGAAAATCGTCTGTTGCTAGAACTGAAGACCTGAACATACCATTTATATGTGTTTTTTAAAGTCCTTCCTAGCAATTTTTACTGGGTAAATTTGAATGCAATGAGTTGATGACGCAATGACTATAATTGCTTTTTCATCCCTATTTCAACAGGCAGTTGACCTGTATATGGTGATGACTTCTTGCCTTCCAAAGGGTGGGCGGGTTTTGTCGGTCTCAATCTATCCATCAGAATTTGGACTGAAGTGCATGGAAATTGAGTCAACACAGGGCCCAGCTGCTCTTGTCAATGCCAATGTGGATAAAAAAGACAGTGATGAAGATGAGGATGAGAAGGATGATGATGAAGAGAACACTGACGACGAGGATGACGAAGAAGAAGAAGAAGAAGAAGAAGAAGAAGAAGAAGAAGAAGAGGTTGACTCCGATAAAGAGAACAACAAGCTGCGTGCTTATGAGCTAAACAGACTGAGGTATATTGAATTGGAGAGACATTCATTTGATGATATATTTTTATTATTATTATTTTTTCCTGTGCCATGAGTGGCAAATGATATAAAATTGGCATTTCCAAACTGATAGCTGCAGAAGCTAGTAGATTAGTTATGAAGTCTCCTTGGCATATTTAGCGCTTTTATATTATTTTTGTCAATTGTTTTTTTTTTCGATTTGTTCCATATTAAAGTGTTAGTATCCAACAAGGCGTACATTTTTTTTTTGCTCTCATGCTTCAATTGATCCTGCTGCAGGTATTACTATGCAGTTGTGGTGTGTGATTCCAGTGCAACAGCAAATCACCTGTACATGACTCTTGATGGGACTGAGTTCTTGAAAACAGCAAATGTGTTTGATTTGCAGTTCATTCCTGACTCTAGGGAGTTCAAACATCCTGCTCGAGACATCGCTACAGAGGTACCTTCCTTTTTTGATTGTATCCAGAACCAATTTCTTCATAGTAGTATTGGTTGAGCAGTGACAGATTATTGGAATAGCTACTGCCAAGTGTGTGTGTGTGTGTGTGTTTGGCAAATGTGACTGTATAAATTCCCTTTTTTCGTTGCTTTTCTTACTTTTTGGTTTCTATGAATGTACAAAGTCCTAGTCATGCTAATGAACCTTCTATTTTGTAAATAACTTGAATGATTTCAGGCACCTCCGAGTTACAAGGAACCTGATTTCGAGACTCGTGCTTTGCAACATAGCAGAGTTAAGCTCACCTGGGATGATGATGAACCTGAACGTAAGAAAGTCTTGAGGCGGAAGTTCACTGATGATCAGGTTAGGTCTTGTTTTTTTTTTTTTCTATTTATCCTTGTAATTATTTGTTTCTTATACTCTTATATGCAACTTTTGTTACTTCTATTTTTCTGATGCAGCTAGACGAGCTTGACATGTATTTAGCAAGTGATGACAGCGCGTCAGAAGATGAAGGTGTAGACAATTCTGAGGACGAATCTCTACCAAATGAGGGATCCAAACGGAAGCTAACAAAAGAGGAGAGGTTGGCTCTTCTGCTGCAAGGAGACAAATCGGATGAGGAGCAAAGTGATGACCAGGATATGGAGATTACGTTCAACACAGAACTTGAGGATCTTAGCAAACGGATCCTAGAGAGAAAGAACAATGAGGAGAAGACCGTCTGGGAGAAGCACCAAGAGAAAATGAAAGAGAAAAGGAAGGCTAGGAAGAGAGGACTAAAGGATGAAGACGATGATGATGACTACAGCAGTGAAGATGAGTGTGAGAATGATGATGATTTCTTTGCAGACGAACTGTCTGATGAAGAACCTAAGCCAAGCAAAAGCAAGAAACACAAGGCAAAGGCAAAAGACAAAGCAAAGAGGAAAGGAAAGGATGAAACCACAGACGAGCATTTGGAACAAGAAGCAACCAAAGAAGAGTTGGAGCTCCTGGTTGCTGGTGACCAGGATACTGCCAATGGTGCAAAGGGTTATAACTTGAAGCGTAAAAAGGGTAAAAAGGGCAAGAAGGGCAAAGAGGAATCTGCTGAGGACAAACTTCCTGACATTGATCTTAGCAAGGATGAGAGGTTCTCAGCGATGTTTACATCTCACTTGTTCGCATTGGATCCTACTGATCCCCAGTACAAGAGGTATGTGTTGTATACATTTTAGTATTTTACCTTTCATGATACGGTGTGAGACTTCCTTAATATTTGGTGTTCACTCGTGCTGGAATATTTTGAATGCTTATAGGAGTGCCGCCTTCATGCGAAAGCAAGCTGGGAAGCCAGGGGCACATGGAGGCAAATCAGGCAGGGAAGAACCTCATTTGGAGGGTTCGTCTCTGGGAGGTACATCACCGCCTGACGATGCTGCTACTAACAACGATCATCAGAAGCCTGATGGTTCAGCCACAGAGAAGCTGCAAATTTTGTCTGCTGTCAAGTCTCTCAAGAGGAACCTTGGTGCATTCAAGAACTCAAAAACAGGTGACCGATAAAAAGGGCATCATTCTGTTCCAGCTACTACACTTAATTAGTGAAATCCCTTTGGGAAAAAATGATTTCAGTTATATGGGCTTCGAAATAGTTTCATGGTTACATGTATGCTTATCTCTGATTCTGTAGACATGCGTCCAATCTTTGGATTTTCAGTTTTGACACTATTCAGAATCCAGTTGGACGATTCTGTTCATTTATGGTGAGGTAATTTGTTGAATTTATCAATTTATTAGTCAAACCGCAGGTGAATATTTGGCATAGCTGTAGAGGTTGAGGCTCTGTCAAGTTGATTTAATCACTGGAGCACGTCGAATCGTGAAGGAGAGAACCCCTGACAGATATCAAGTGATCAGTGACCAAAGCAAAGAAAGCTCCGTCAAGTCAAATTCCTGCATAGGTTTGCTTTGGTAAGTTGGCCACCGGATATGGCTTTTAAACTTGTGCCCAATGTGGAGATAAATGACAGCTCTACGCTCTAGCCAGCATTGCTAAAATGGTGGCTTCAATCGCAGCTGCCCCAATGCAAGTTCTGTTTCCTCTACACAAGACACGAATTCATTGACTAAGGTAGTATATAGGTTTTTTTAAGAACAAAAAAGTGGTAAGCAAATGAACTAATGGATTGCTTGTAACTATCCATCTATTGGATGCTCACCTACGTTGTTCGACAGACGTAGGATGCCAACTTTATTGTTACAAAACCGATATAGTAACTAGGGGATATGGCTACATGAAATTACAAATATTTGCAATTTTATCACTTTCAACGTCGTCCCTGTGACGAATTCTACTCGAGTCAGCGAGTGTTTGGTTGCTTGCTACGCCACCGCCAACATAAGCTACATCTTTCTGACGTGGATGTTTAGTTTGTTAATAATCTCGAACTTAACATAGCTTTTTGAATTAATTGAAACAGAAAACCACGCCACAAATGAGGCGGCCGATTTTGCCCGCATAGCTTCGACGATGCCACAGATGCGGCATAGTGAACTATGGCCGGGAACTAAACAAACTCTTAATGACACACATGGATCCATTGGCAAAAGAGCGGAAGCCTTATTTGGTAGGGCTCCGATGCGGCTATGCGGCTCCATCTTCTACGGAGAAGCTACCAAATATTTTTTTTGAGTCGAAGAAGGTATTAGAAAAGTTGTTTGGAACCGTTTCTCACGTAAAAATGAAGTAGCCCTACCAAACAAAGCTTGATAAGATTGCAATGTTGTTTTCTAAAACCAATATCAAAGTGTTAGTTTTGTGAAATCCTAAAAAGGGGGAAAACCTTGCAAGCGTTACTAAAGTTTTTGACGCTTGAGCAATGAACACACAGCTACAAGACCATGAACTACTGAATACTGTACTGTACGTAGTAATAGCAAACAACTTCGCAGTTGCCGCCAAGAGCTCAGCTCCTAGCGAATCATGTCGGAAGCTCTCGCCGCACCGGCGGAATTTGTACCCGTAGATGACGGGCACGGAGCTACGTAACAGCAAAAGGCCAACGTCCACGTCGCGATTAAAGTCAACGGCACGCGTCACCGGGCGCGGGAACGGGAAGGATCCTCCTCGGCGTGACGAGCAACGGGAACACCGCGCTGCACCTTGTCGCCAGCCGCGGCCACGCCGAGCTCGCCGCGTTCGTCTGCGAGAGCGCGCCGTCGCTCGTCGCCACGCGCAACAGGGGCCTCGACACGCCGCTGCACTGCGCGGCGAGGGCCGGGAGCACGGGCGTGGCGGCCCGCCTTCTGTCCGAGATGCGCACCGCCGCCGGTGGAGCGGACGAGGCGGCGGCGGCGGCGGCGACGCTGCGGGCGAGGAACCGCCTGGGCGCCACTGCCCTGCACGAAGCCGTCCGGCTCGGCCGTGCCGCGGTGGTGGATCTCTTGATGGCCGAAGCTCCCGAGCTGGCGTCGGTGGCAACCTACGATGGTGTCTCGCCGCTGTACCTGGCTGCAGAGACTGGGTCGGAGCAGATGGTCCGGCTGCTGCTCCGTCCGGCGCCTGACGGAACGCCCTCGCCGGCCTCATTTGCCGGTCGCCATGGACGAACTGCTTTGCACGCTGCAGCAGCTTTTAGCAAAGGTACGACTGGAAACTGGGTATCATAGTTCCAGTTTTTAACTGACTGCTCATATTCTTTGGACTCAGTATTTCCATTTTCTTTTTTTATTTTGTTTCAAAAACAAGTTCATCTCCAACAATGTGAAAATTGCAACTTCTGATCCGTCAATCGGTGACAAATTGCCAATCCTATACCAGATATGGCTCAACAAATACTGAACTGGGTGCCGGTTGGTCCAACTCTGCTTACCAGAGCTGATTTGTCAGGAAGAACGCCTCTTCATTTGGCAGTACTTCATGGACATCTGGATGTTGTCAAGCTGTTCCTCCATGGCCATACATCCATAGACCAAGCTCGCATTCCCGACGACCATGGCTCATTTCCGGTGCACGCTGCTGCCATGGCGGGGAGCACACGGATCCTTGATGAGCTCGTGAGAAAATGCCCGGATTACTACGAACTGGTTGATGACCAAGGACGGAATCTTCTCCATTGTGCAGTCGAGCATAATCAGGACAGAGTGGTTCAGCACATCTGCCAGAATGATAGCTTTGCTATGCTGTTGAACGCAACGGATTATGAAGGGAACACGCCGCTCCATTTGGCTGTAAAATACGGTTTTCCACGGATCGTCAGTACGCTGCTGCGAAATATGAGTGTGGAAATTGGCATTGCCAACAAGGATGGCCAAAGTGTTCAAGATCTTGCTAACCGTGCAATAACACCAGCAAGATGGTGCTACTTTCTGGTAAGGTTATCCTTATCGGCCCGGTATTTTTTGTTTTAAAAAATCAACCGTTTCAGCTTATCAGCCTAAATTGTAAACTTCTATCAATATTGTTATAAATATTGACAATGACAAGAAACATGTAACTTCTTCTTGCATGCTCCAAGAATCTAATAGCAGCTTGTCTTAGACTTTGGCCACACCTGGAAATCGAAATGTACTAAAAATAACTAGTTTTTTTCTTCTCTTTTGGTCCAAATATGCAGGATCCACATTTTATTGTGTTGAATTGTCTGTGCTGGCTGGTGGGAACAGGCATTATCACTTCAGATCAACCGCTTCACCCTCTCCATCAGCAGCAGGCAGTCCCGAACCCGACCGAAGAAGCAGCTTCTGACGAAGAGCATGTCATACTGAGAAACGGCGCGATTGGATCAGTCCTCATCGCCACCGTGGCATTCGCGGCGGCTTTCACCGCGCCGGGGGCCTCATCGCCGACGACCGCCCGAGCGCAGGGACGGCGATCCTGGCGAGGCGGTTCGCGTTCAGAGCATTCGTGGTGTCGGACACCATGGCCTTCCTGTGCTCCATCATCGCAACCTCCTTCCTCATCTACGGCGGCGCGAGAGAGAATCCACTGAGCCATCGGATCTGGTACAAACTGCTGGCGTCTAGGTTCATGCCGCTGGCAGTGCGATGCATGATCGCCGCGTTCGCCTTCGGGTTCCACTTGGTGCTCGGCGACGCCAACCGCGGGCTGATCGTCTTCGTGTACCTGGCGTCTCTGGCTCCGGTGCTCTTCTGCTTCCCTGACGTCTGGATCCCCCTGCAACTTGGGCTGGCCAAGGCGCTGTGGCGGCGAGCAGGATGGAGGGGACTCGTCAACGTGCGCAGACGGCCGTCGAGCATGCTGCACTTGGCCCATCTTTTCATGGGAAGCTTCTTGTTCCAGTATCTTGGAGGCACGTTGCTTGTTGTGCTCATCGCCGCCGCCTTCGCGGTCGCGATCGCACTGGATTTTAGTTTGCCAAACTACTGAGTATAATGTCTAGACAGTCTGTTAATCTGCAGTATGCATTAGACAGTCTGTTCTGAATGCATTAGAATTCTGAAATGTAATCTAGTATTTGAGCTGGGCATAGCTTTACAGTAAAAAAAGATCATGTGAGAATACATATTTGTCACAATAGGAGATTTTGATATTTGGGCTGACCCATGGTTATATGACTCTCCATTATGTGTTATTGCGCCTATCCTGTACATTCTATGTAAACAGAAGGACGTGTATGTTGATGAGGTTAAGGATGGAAAAAAATCAGTTCACTTTTACTAGATGTTAACGGAAGAATTGCAGCTCTGTTGGGATAATATTTGTGTTGATGTTAGAAATTTTCAGCTTCAATCTGAGACAGATGAGATTTTTTGGAAATTTGGAAAAAAAAAAAAAAAAATTCTCTGTAAAATCGATGTATAATGCCGTATCCAAGAGTGAGGAGGAACATGACCACAAACGAATTTGGAAAGAGAAAATTCCCCAGAAAATCAAGATTTTCTTATGGCTTCTAGCTAACTAGGAGGGTTTCTTTTCGCCGCATACGCAGGATCCACATTTGTTGTGGTGAATTGGTGTTTTTTTGGCTTTGTTCGGGAACCGGCAATATGCCTAAATCGACGGCTCCACCCTTTGGTATCCGCAGCATGTAAAAGGCATGTTATCTCTAAGAACCCACCCGAAAAAAGAAAATCCACGACGGAATGGTAGAATAGTGAATTTTATGCTGGATAAACGGCGCCTTTCAAGACAATATATATACTCATCGCCACCGTGGCATTCGCGGCGGCTTTAGACGTGCCGGGGGTATGATAAATTTGTCCTATACATACGGAGGACTTTTTCGACGAACCGCCCGATTAAACGCAGGGACGGCGATAAAGAGAAGGCGAAAATAACGGTTCGCGTTCAGAGCGTTCGCCCACGTGAACAGTGGTGGGCCCCGCGGAACACCATGGCCGCGGAAACTTTATCTTGGATAGCTTTTTTGCTTTCCATCGTATCTTCTTTTAAATATGTGGCACTAATAGGATCTTCCTCATCTACGGCGGTGCGAGAGATGAATTTGTGCATACATGAGCCATCGGAATCATGGGTGGATTAAACTGCTCGCATAAAGGTTCATAACCCCTGGCAAAAAAAAAAAAAAAACTGACTGTGCGCTGCCCATGTGAACAGGGTGGGCCCCGTTCGCCTTCGGGTTTTCACCGATAAAGAGTTAGATATAATGCTCTTAACTAAGGACAATCTCATTAAAAGAAAGTGGGTTGGTGACTCCAAATGCTGTTTCTATGATCTAGATGAAACTGTTGACCATTTGTTTTTTACTTGCCCTACTGCCAGGATAATCTGGATAGTAATTGCTAGATGCTTTGGTGCTCATAATGTACCTATCTCTCTAACCCAGTGTTGGAGCTGGTGTGATAAGTGGATTATAGATGGTAAAAAATGTATCACTTGGGGGGTTCCTCCATATGTTGGGCTATTTGGAAAGCTCGGAACAGAGCATGCTTTGAAAGAGTCTTAATCAAGAATCCCATAGAAATTATTTGCCATGCAGGAGCCCTAATGAGGTTTTGGACAGGTCTTTACGTGGAGGTTGACAGGATGATGCTCGTTAATGGGGTTAACACGATGCTGCGGGTGGCGGCAGATCTTCTGCTACCTAAGAAGGCTGAGGGTTGCAATGAAGCTGGATGAACATGTCAACATGACAAGTGATCTTCCCCCGATGGGCGCACGCCGGTCTTTTGCCCAGTATCGTGGTTCCTATCATATATGCTTATGTTGATGTCGCATTAGAACCAGTTTGTATTGCTGTTTCTCAGCTTCCTGGAACATTGTGGTTGTTTGCGTGTTAGAGAGGCAGAGGTTAGGCATGTTAGCTGGTTGTTTTGGCATGTCTTGTATCTGTCTGTCTTAATCGAAACTACTCTTGTATATCTGTTTTCTCTGAAATAGAAATGGGAAGCTCCCCGATTGGAAAAAGGAGATTTTGATATTTGCAAATCCTATTGAAGATTATCAAAGAGCTGTTTTATCCATACACAAAAGGTGGAATACAAAATGATCATGTATAGGCTCATGTAAGGGCAAAGGGGCATCGCTTCTGTACTCCCTTTCCTGTAAGTGTGCTCATTTGTTGTTAAGAAAAGATAGTAATAGACATGAGAGCTCAGGTTAGGTAGCATGAGGGTTGCTTGATCATCCAAATCCACTATACAAAGAAAGAGATTTGTAAGGATTTAGAGGATTATTTCTTAGAAAATAAAATGATATATTGTCCTAAGATTACACACAACAATGGGAAAAAAATCAATAAGTCAGTTGATAAACTGAAGCGAACATGGCATACCAGTAACAAACAATGTACTCCTATATCAACGTTTCTTGTCTCAGTCGCTGGCCTGCAATCTCCAACCGGGTGGGTACGGTAGGTGAAGTCTGTAGTTTATACTCTATCATCTACATACTACGGTCTACGGAGCACTAATAAAAAATTTCAGCATAATTCTTGCCAACAACCAGTACCAACGTTGCAGTTGCAGGGCAGCCAACTAGCCAAGAGCTCTGGTCCTAGCGAATCATGTCAGGGGCTCCCGCCACACTGGTGGAATTTGGGCCTGAGCAAGTGACACTGGGCACCGATCTGTTCAGAGTGCTCACCACCGGCGAAGTGCCCCACTTGGTGGAGCTGCTGAGCGGCGAAGGCCGCCCGCAAGCAACACACGGCCACGTCACAATTAAAGTCAACGGCGGTCACCTGGCATCACCGGCCGCGGGAACGGGAAGCCTCCTCGGCGTGACGAGCAACGGGAGCACCGCGCTGCACCTTGTCGCCGGCCGCGGCCACGCCGAGCTCGCCGCGTTCGTCTGCGAGCGCGCGCCGTCGCTCGTCGCCACGCGCAACAGGGGCCTCGACACGCCGCTGCACTGCGCGGCGAGGGCCGGGAGCAGGGGCGTGGTGGCCTGCCTGCTGTCCAAGATGCGCACCGGCACCGCTGTCGGGGGCGCGGCGGACGAGGCGGCGGCGCGCTGCTGCGTGGAAGAAACTGTCTTGGCGCCACCGCTTTGCACGAGGCCGTCCGTCTCGGCCATGCTGGGGTAGTAGAACTTTTGATGGCTGAAGCTCCCGAGTTGGCGTCGGTGACAACGGAGGACGGTGTCTCGCCCCTGTATTTGGCGGCAGAGGTATGGTCGGAGCAGATGGTCCGGCTGCTGCTTCGTCCGGCGCCTGATGGAACGCCGTCGCCGGCCTCGTTCGCTGGTCGCGATGGACGCACTGCTTTGCACTCTGCAGCAACTATTAGCAGAGGTAAGACAAAAGGTTCAATTTTTGCCTGATTTACTGCCTTCCAAAGTGGCTGTAAGTTGTGCTCCTAATAAATTAAAAAAAAATTCAATAAATTGCAATCTCTTTTGCTTGGTGACGAATTGCCACTTGCTTTTCAACCAGGTATGACTCAAGAAATTCTGAACTGGGAGCCGGTTGGCCCAACTTTACTTACGAGAGTTGATTGGTCAGGGAAAACCCCTCTCCAGTTCGCAATACTGTATGGACGACTCGACGTTGTTGAGATGTTCCTAGAACACCATACATCATCAGAGCAAGCCCACATTTCAGACAACCAGGGTTTATTTCCAGTGCATTCGGCTGCTAAGGTGGGAAGTACAGGGATTATTGAGGTGCTCATACAGAAATGCCCAGACTACTATGAATTGCTTGATGATAAAGGAAGAAACTTGCTTCACTGTGCTGTCGAGCATAATCAGGAAACGGTGGTTCGCCATGTGTGCCGAAATGGCGTGTTTGCTGTGCTGTTAAATGCTATGGATTTTGAAGGAAATACACCGCTCCATTTAGCTGTTAAATACGGACATCCGCGGATCGTCAGTTTATTACTACAAACGAAGATTGTCCAAACAGGCATTACCAACAAGGACGGCCTAACTGCTGGAGATCTTGGTCACCGAGTGTTAGACCGCGGAACAATGAACTATTTCCTGGTAACATTCTGCTCCGTATTATATCTTGTGTTTGGGCAATGGTTCTATTTTTGCGAACAAATAAGGCAGAATAAAAAAAGGAAAAGTAATTAAAAAAAAGGGAAACAAGTGGAGTCTGTGTGCTGACATGTGGGGTCCATTCAGGACCATAATAATTATTTCTGGCGGTGTTAAAACTGCATTGTCCCATTTTTCCACATTCCTCAAACCAAACACTAATGTTGGACGATTTCACCTAAAAACAGAAACGAGTCTATCTCATCCCACCTCGTCTGTGAACAAGAACACTCTAAAGATGGAGTACAGAACCAATAAAAAATAGAGTACAGAGATCTGCAACTACAAGAAATAAAAGTAGAGTAGGGATAGCTTTTGACGTCATATAATTTTATCTGTCTTTGTACTCATTAAAATGAGGCCCATGTAAAAATAATCTTGTAACGCTCTGAACCACTTTTTGGTTATCATTCAATACAGAAAATAAGTCTACATCACCCCCCTGAACTATCATGCATAGAACACTTAACCCCCTCAACTATAAAACCGGCTATTTTACCTCCTGAACTTTTCAAACCGGTTAAATTACCCCCTCGGTTAAATTACCCCCTAGAGCGGTTTTAAACGGTGGTTTTGCTACAGTAGCATGGTTTTGTCTTTTTCTTTTTTATTTATTTTGGCTGAATCTTTGAAAAATCATAGTAAATCACAGAAAAATCATAAAATAGAAAATCTAATTTTGTTGGACTCCACATGAGTAGATCTACATAGTGAGCATATAATATGTTATTTTTTAGTACAATTTTTTCTATAACTTTAGATCTATGATTTTCTATAATTAATTGAAATAATTCATAGCCGCAGTTTCTATTGTCCAATTGTGGTGAAATTTGTACGGTAGTCTAATTATTGTATGCTTGATATCTAGTAAAAAATTTCATAATCATTGAATCATGTATATCTTAATTATAAATTTATTTAGGTTTATGCTTATTAAATACAAATAAATTTATAATTAAGTTATACGTTAGTCAATGAGTATGAAATTTTTACTAGAGATTAAGCATACAATAATTAGCCTACCATAAAAATTTCACCACAATTGGACCATAGAAACTACGGCTATGAATTATTCCAATTAATTATAGAAAATCATAGATCTAAAGCTACAGATAAAAAAATTGCATTAAAAATAACATATTATATGCTCACTATGTAGATCTACTCATGTAGAGTCCAACAAAATTAGATTTTCTATTTTATGATTTTTCTGTAATTTACTATGATTTTTCAAAGATTCAGCCAAAATAAATAGAAAAAGATAAAGATAAAACCATGCTACTTCAAAACCGCTCTAGGGGATGAGTACATGAGTTGTTCATTCCTGGTACGCGGGTCTGGGATGAAAGAACGGTTTCATGGCAATGGAGACGACTGAAATTTTGAAGATCAAGCCGAGTACTCACCTGATGGAAGATGTGCTGGCCTGGGCGCCTGAACGGAATGGGACATACTCAGTCCGCTCGGCGTATCGTCTACTGAAAGAGAACCAAGCAGCGGTTGCAAGGGCAAAAAGAAATGAATCAAGTGCCTCGGATGACAGTCGATTCTAGGGCGCTGTGTGGAAGCTTGAGGTGCCTCCAAAAGTGAGAGTGTTTTGGTGGAGGGTTATGCATAATGCTTTGCCATCGAAGTCAGAACTCAAACGGAGGCATGTCTGTAGAGAGAGTCATTGTGAAATCTGTGGGGAACCTGATGAGTCGCTGTATCACCTCTTCTTCACTTGCCCAGCGGCGAGAGGGATCTGGGCTGAGATCAAGAAAGCTTCAGGTGTGACATGTCCAAACCTCCATCCAGGCTCTTGGCAGACTGATGTGCTTGATGCCTTTATCTGTGCACCGAAGTCGGCTGTAGTGGTGGTCAGTGCGGCCTGGACGATGTGGACTGCGAGGAATGCACGGCGCCATGGAAGAAAGGTCTGGGAGCCAGGTGCAACTGCGCGGTACGTCTCTTCTACTCTGGAGTCGCTGGCATCGCTGAAGGCAGTGTCCAAACCAGCCAGGCCACACCGGAGTCCGGACGATGTGCTGGGCAAAACCAGAAGAGGGATGGGTCAAGATTAACACTGATGCTGCGTTCGATCCTAAAACTTACACTGGGAGCACAAGTGTGGTGATTCGAGACGCTTCTGGACATGTTCTAGCGGCTGCTGCACGGTGGTTCGATGATGTGCCAGACGCTTTGACAGCGGAAGCAATGGCGGCCATGGAGGGCCTGGAGCTGGCATCTGAAAATGGCTATGAACGGGTACTTCTGGAGACTGATTGCAGCGGCTTAAAGACCTTGTTAGCAGACTGTAACAGTGCTAGGTCGCTTATAGGAGGCCTCTGTTTTGATATTATAGAGCTAGGCAGGAGTTTTGTTGATTTCAATGTTTGGGTATGTAGAGAAGCGAACTCGGTGGCCCACTATTGTGCTACTATGGTGTCGGTCACCGAACGCTTAAGGTTTTGGCTGGACTGTATCCCAGAGCGGCTCTTGGGATTAGCAGCAGCAGATTGTAATCCTGTCGTTGATTAATGGAAAGCTCTGTGATGCTAAAAAAAAACCGCTCTAGGAGGTAATTTAATCTGTTTGAAAAGTTCAGGGGGTAGAATACCTGATTTTATAGTCGAGAGAGTTAAGTGTTCCACCCATCATAGTTCAGGGGGTGATGTAGACTTTTTCCATTCAATACACATCCCACCGGCAACAACAAACAAACAACTGCATGCTCGTCATATTTAATTTTACAACATTCTTATTTTGTCCGCAGAATCCACATCGCATTGTGCATAACTGTTTGCGCTGGTCTCGAGCAACCATTACTTTACATGGAATTCACCATTTGTATGTAGACAAGAAGCCTACTGATTCGTTTCAACAGAGAAGCGAAGCAAGTGAGAAAGAAGCGTCCAGCAACGAGGACAACATGACAACAACTGGAACCATTGGATCAGTCCTGATCGCCACTGTGGCATTCACAGCAGCATTCACCGTGCCAGGGGGGTTTATCGCCGATGACCACCCACATGCAGGGACAGCAACACTAGCAAAAAGGTTTGCTTTCAGAGCATTTGTGGTGTCAGACACCATGGCTTTCGTCAGTTCATTCGTAGCAACCTCCTTCCTTATATACAGTGGCGCAGGAAGAATCCCAAGCAACCATCGTTCCTGGTACAACTCACTGGCGTCTGGGTTGGTGCCGGTGGCGGCGCAGTGTATGATCGCCGTGTTTGCTTTTGCGTTTCATCTGGTGCTGGGTGACACCAGCCGTGGCCTTGTCGTCTTTGTGTACACTGTGTGTTTGGCTACGGTGCTATTTTGCTTCCCCGGCATTTGGGTTCCCTTGCAGCTTGGGCTGGCGAAAGCGATATGGCAACGAGCTGGATGGAGAGGACTTGTGAACCTACACAAGCGCCCGTCGAACCTGGTCCAACTATGTTGGTGTTTCGCCACAAGCTTTTTGTTCGAAAATCTTAGGAGGCCACTATTTGTTTTGCTCATCTCGGCCTCCTTCGTTGTCGCCATCGCACTAAATATTGCTTTGCCCGGCTACTGATTCATTGTTTAGATACATTTATAGTACTCATCTTAATCCATGTGCGTTGGAGAGTATTGAGGTGGAAAATAGTTAAAGTTCCACCTCAATCCACTCCAACACATATCCAAAAAAGCCCTAAGGTGTATAAGTGTGTGCATTAATTGTATTGGTGTTAAGAACATTTCTATGTGTCATGGTAACTCTATGGAGTGATGTCAAGTCATTTAAAAAGATATTAGTGCGCATGATAAAGAAAATGATGCAAAGATTGGATGGGTGCAAAGCGAAGAGGGCCGATGTAAAGTGTAAGCTTATGCATTTGTTTCGGTGAGCCTATCTCAGTGATTGGGTTTTCTATTTTGTTTTAGCTTAATCTGATGTAAACAATTTAGGAGGCGAAGTATTGTGACATGCATGCTTGCATTTGATGTAGTAGTATTCTTTTGTCAATAATCGATAGTTGTACCATCGCGCCCTCATGTAATATTCAGTCACGGCACAAAGAACACCTGAATATCAAACCAACCCAGAGGATAAAGCAAGAATACGCGCAAGATTCACGAAACGACATATATACAATTTTGGAGCTGTGAATGGACAACAAAATCAAACTCTAGCGCAATCCGCCGGCGCGAAGGAGAAGGTCCCTCCATCGAGATCGTAGAGCACGTGCAGATCCATCTGCATCACGTTGCCTATCACGGACACGCCCCTCGTCGGCAGCACCAGCAAGCACGCCACTCTCCCTCCCTCGTCGACGGCGTCGAAGTAGCTCTGCCGCGGCGCGGCGTACTCCGCGCCGCCCGCGAAAGCGAAACACCAGCCTCGGCACGGGCACGTCGGCGGCGCCAGCCTCGAAGCAGAGGTCGAAGTCGAACTTTGCGCCACTCACCCTCGTCAGTCCGGCCGTCTGCGACAGGAACGCCTCCCTCAGCATCGCGTACCCCGCCTCGGCTAGGTACGTGAGCGTCGAGCCAGAGTCCACGATCATCCCGCCCGCGCCGGTCGCCGTGAACCCGAACGTGCGGCCGGTGACGGGGAGGTCGGTCGAGCCGACCGCGACGCCGGTGAGGTTGACGTAGTAGTACGGGGCGCGTCGCGCCACGGGGTTCCGGACGAGCGGCGTGGACTGCACCTTGTCGCCGGTCACGTTCGCCAGCGAGCCGAACAGGATCGGGCTGGCGCCGGGGTCGGCGCCGGAGCGGAGGCAGTACGAGAACCGGGCGACGCCGAGCTGCGACAGGAGGGACAGCGCGCTGCGGCCGAGCCCCACGATGCCCGACGCGCCAGCCATGTCCCCGCCGTTCGCCGTGCTGCACCCGAACGCGACGCCCGTGAACGACGCATCCCCGATGGCTAGCGTGTCCGCGGCGAGGTACCCCGCGGTGAAGCCAACCATGTAGCGGTAATCGTAGACGCAGCCGGTGGCGTTGCACGCGCGGAATTCGCTCGGCATGGCCTGGCACATGGTGCTCGCGCACGGGAGCTTGGAGAACGTGGAGGAGCTCGCCGGGTCGAACAGCGGCGTGGGCTGCGCGAAGCAAGCCGTGCACGGCGCGCACTGCGTCCAGGTGAGGTCGCTCCCGGTGTCGATGATGGCCGGGAAGGCCAGAGGCGGCGTGCCCACGGACAGGGTCATGTGGTACGCCCCCGCGCCGTTCTCCGCCAGCGCCTCGAGAAGGCCATGGCGGGAAGAGGCGGAGATGGTGCTCGTGGTCGTCGCCGCGCCTCCCGCGGTAGCCCGGTAGGAGAGGAGGGCGAGGCGGCGTGCGTCGCGGCGTGCCGCGGCGGAGTAGTTGCCGGGTTGCTGGTGGACGCGAGCGAGGGTGGCGCGGAAGCCTTGAGCTGTCTTCGCGGGAGTCACCGGCGAGAGGAAGCCGATGAGAAGAGCTGCAAGCGTCAGCAGAGCTGCTACAGCTGTGCACGCCATGTCGTGAGACGTCTTCCTTCGTTTTGTTTCGACAGGGTTTCGTTTTGATCAAAAAAAAAGCAAAGGCCCATTGATCTTATCAGCACCATGCCTTCGAACGTTACGACCTAGCTGAAATTTAGTAGTATCTCCAGACTAATATTTGGATCCTTTTCGTAATACGTGTATGTAGGATAATTCAATCCATATTTGTCTCTGTCTCTCAAGTCAAGAAAGTAAAATAAGAGAAAAACTAGAGAATGGTGTAGATGCCGTTGACGACAGAACTGACAGTACATGCTCGAGCTAGCCATTCGTGGGATGGCGTCATGAAACTAGTTAGGAAGAGTATTTGCGTGTGTAGGGGTAGCCTCTATTTTCCAAGTTATTGAAATTTTGTCATTTTCCAGTTATGTATAGTACGGTGTAATTTGCAATTCTTCGATAATTCAGAGGTAGAGAACATTTCAGACTTTACACCATCCAATTGAGCTCATACAGTGCCTTTTATAATCCGTTAGGCAGAGCTATTCTAGGCTCGTAGTAGTTAGACGTGCGCTAGAATATCGTACGCACACACGTATAATCTTGTTCTAAAAAAAATATATTCAGATAATAGATAAATTCTTTTACAAAAAAAGATAATAAATTTATCAATATTGTGGATGTTGGTAAGGAGCTTACCGATAGCTACTTTCTTCGTCTCAAAATAACTGTTGTTTTCGCTTTCTGAGAATTAACATTGACTAATTATGTATAAAAATATTAATATTTATGGTATATAATTAATATCATTGAAAAGGTCTTTGAATCTAGTTTTTTAAGTCATAAATTTATTTGAAAGATACAAATATTGCATGAACATTTTATAATTCATGTTAAATTTACGGCACAAAAACTCAAAGCATCAGTGAAGAGTCTTTCTAGGACGGAGGGAGTAGAACCCACAAATTTTGTATCATTTCTAATATGCACAAAACTAGATAAGAGTGTTAAAGATTAGGTTCAATGTGACAAGACTACAGAAGCTCAGTGAGAAGCGCCAACCATAAGCCCGATTCATGCACAAAGCGATCGGGGCTGGGGTGGTAATTGGTATCGGATAGCTGCTGAGCATGATCGACAGCAGGTAATGGTGAGGCATCGATAAGAACCAAAAGGTTATGGTGAGGAATTTGCATTAGTCATTAGTGTTACTGTTACACAACGGGGTCATTCAGCTGCAATATCAACATACTGATCACATGGGCCCAATTTCAACGCACCATTCCCAAATCCTAGAGCTCGCCGCAGTTGGCGGGCTCAAAGGACAAGACGCCCCTCCCGACGTCGTACAGGACGTGCATGTTGTGCTGCTGCATGCTTCCAAGCACCGACATCCCCCGCGCGCTCACCATCCCGAGGCACGCGACCCCGGCGACCCTGTCCTCCACCACGGCGCTGCTCCGCGGCAGCTCCATGTCGGCGCCGTCGAAGTGGAGAACTAGCCGCGGCACGGCCACGGCCTCGGGCCCGCGCCCCTGAGGCGCCTCGAAGCAGACGCTGAGGCCCAGGTGCGCGTCGCTGGCCAGCGGCAGCGCCACGCGGGCCGCGACGGCGCGCGCCAGCACCACGAACGCGCGCTCCTCTAGCGCCGTGAACGTCGTGCCGGAGTCGATGATGAGCCCGCCGCGGCCCGACGACGTGAGCCGGAACACGGCGGGGTCGATCGGCAGCCGGGTGTCCCCCACGGTGATCCCTTCCAGGGAGAGGTAGTAGTAGGAGCTCCGCCGTGGACCCGTCGGGCTCGGCACGAACGGCGTGGACTTGGCGGCCGGCGAGAGCCTCGCCGGCGAGCCCAGGAACAGTGGGCTCGCGGTCGTCGTGTCGTTGAACGGCGTGAAACAGTAGGAGAACCTGGTGACGCCGAGCTGGGACACCAGCGACAGCGGGCCCCGGCCCATGCCGACCAGACCGGAGGAATTGTCCGTGCCGCCGAGGTTGTCCGTGCCGCACCCGAAGGCGACGCCGTGGACGGTGACGGTAGTGCCCGCGCCGAACGTGAACGCCTCAGTGGCGAGGACGCCACCGGTAGAGCTGCCGTCGCCGTAGGAGTAGTAGTACGCGCAGCCCCGCTCCGGCACCGACGCCGGCGCCGAGCAGCGGGAGGGCCTGAGGCTCGGGACCGCCTCGCAGAGCCTGGAGCCGCACGACACGTTGGCGTAGGTCGCGGACCTGGCCGGCGCGTACAGCGGCGCGGGCTGCGGGAAGCACCGGCGGCACGGCGCGTCGCACTGCGTCCAGATGAGGTCGCTGCCCGTGTCGAGGACGGCCGACAGCGCGAGCGGCGGCGTGCCGATGGCGAGGTCGACGAGGTAGGTCGCCGTGCTCGCGTGCACCACGGATGCCCCCGCCGCGGCGGCGGCGCCACCACCGCCACCGTCGCTGCGAAGCGTGGAAGCAGCCGGCGCCGAGACCGCTGCGAGGAGGCCGTTCACGCGGCGGTGGCTCCGGTCAGCGGCGCGGCGGACGCGGTCGGACCCCGTGAGGTCGCCGCGCGCGTCGACGTGGGTCAGCTCGAGGCGGATGCCACGGCTTGGTTGGCCGTGGACGGGGACGGCAAAAGACGGCAGCAAAAGGAGCAGACCGAGGAGAAGCGATGGCTTGGCGGCCATTAGAGACGGTACGAAGGGTTCGGTCGTAGTACTATCTTGTTCCTTGTTTCAGGATGTCGTTTGAAGTGATTCTTGATGTTGATGAACTGGTCCGGAGGTCAGCGATCTTTTAAAGTATTTGATTTGAATGATTGGATGGTGGCCGCCAAGTGCGTCGCACGTCTGCGCAACGTCGCCAAAAGTGTATAAATCTCGTTCATCTCCATGTCGCGTGTTAGATTCCTCCATGGAAGTGGCAAGTGATCATGTCACTTGCTGAACCTGAGTCACGCTCTCCAGGCGCGGGGCGCGGCGGCGACGACGACGAGAGCTCCCGGACGAACATTGAGGGCCGTGTGATTGGGTTTACTTGTCGGTCATCGCCAGTCGCCAGACAGTCCAGCGCAAGCTGAATAAAAAGCAAGTTAGGCCCATGAACCTGAAGCTCAACTGACGGGTTTGGTCGGACTAGTTTCTAGCCCATTCTGTTCAGCCCATAAGAACCAAACCTTCGTGAGCCCACTTAACGCTGATTCGCATTCCATAACCCACCTGGTTTATCGCTCTGCAAACTGCAACTGCAAGAGAAGTAAGCAAACCGTGTATTTATTTCTAGACTAGAGAAAAGGAAATCAGTACATCGTCGTCTCCGCCTCTAGGACGGGAGCCAACCGCCGCCTGGCCATTGACGATAGCGTGTGAGTTCCTGCATCTCTTCCATGGATCGCTCTCTTTCAATCTTGGAGCTGCGTACGTGGGATCGTGGGCGCTGTTTCTGTAGATTCGTGTGCTATGTCGTCTTGCCTGTCTTGTCTATCCGATGCCAATCTGATTCCATTTGGATCCATACTGATTAACTGTGTATCATTGTTTCTACTTTTTAAAATTAAACGTACGGCTCTAGAATATCTATTGTACTGGCGATTGTAGATTAACTGAACGGGGGAAGTTCGTCCGTACTCGTTTCTAGATCCTTCTGCCTGTTCGGTTTGCCTTCAAAACATGGGGGTTGGGAGGGATTGAGAAGGACTAAATCTTCTATAGATCAAAATTTTTCTTTAATCTCTCTCAATCCCCATGGTTTAAGGATGAAAAGAACAAGACCTCTCTATTCATGTTACTTTTTTTACATTTAGTCCCTATTATATAAGGTATTTAGTATTTATTATACATCGCAACAATATCATCACATTTTCCTTACTATCACTGGTCTTTTTCTGGCTGAATTGTCTTGTGAAAATAGTAGTTTAGTTGTGGAAGTTGTGGTACTAAGAGCATCTCCACGAGTATCCTAAATATTCCTTTTAAAAACTCAATGTTTTCAACTCCTAAAAAGGTAATATTGGGAGATAAAAAAGAAGGCTATCTCCGATAATTTCTAATATTCCACTTTTAAAAATCAAAATTTAGTCGATCTCACGATCCACGATGTTTTGCATTAGGAACCTTTCCTTTAAGCCCTCCCACCATCTTTGTTTCAATATCCATTTAAGCCCTCCCACCAGATCAAAAGTTGGATACCAGTGATGTCTACACGCGCGTAACTTTATGCGCGACGGGGTTGAATTTCCCAACTGTGTAAATATAAGGAGGATGGATTAGTAGTTCTTGAAGAAGGTTTTTTCTCATCTTGGTAAAAACCAAAGATTCGGGAGAAAAATAGGAAACTTTTGGAGATACTCCCTTAGGCAGTGAGTACTGTATGCACAAACTAGGCTTTCAATCAGTTCATTTATCTGTATTCTGTTTTAATGAACATTTCATTTTATCATGGATACATCTCCTTTTTTATAATACAATAAAATACTACTAAATATCTCTCTTTCATGTATCGTAGGAATATGTCTAGCATTGTGCAACCGGACTTTCGCAGGCTCATACCATTTGGTGCCCGAAGGGACTATGTCACATGGGCCAGAAATGTAGAGAATTATTTAAACCAGAAGGATCTCAGCGACACAATTGTCTCAGGCTCCGAGTGCAGTAATCAGCAGAAGGCACAGGCTCTGTTTTACATCCGCCGCCATCTGAACGAAGATTTCAAGAACGAGTATATGCTCGAACGGGATCCACTCGTTTTATGGCAGTCTTTGAAGGACCACTTCGAGAGGATGAAGGCGGTCGAGCTACCACGAGCGAAGTTGGACTGGCTCCAGCTGCATTTCAGCAATTTTGACTCTGTGACTGCATATGATTCGGCTCTGCGACGCGTAGTCTCTCAACTGAAGCTCTGTGACAAAGACATCACTGATGAAGAAATGATCGAGAAGACTCTGTCTACCTTCCCGCCAAGTCAGCACGTCCGCCATCTGATGCATAGGATGGCAAACTATGGCAAATACTCGGAGCTGGTTTTCGCGTTACTGAAGGAGGAGAGGTGTGAGGAGCTCAAGAGAAATGAAAATGTCGAACCAGCCCAGAGGGTGTCTTTCAAAAGAAAGAGAAGACGGGGTCGTGGTGGGAGGTCGAATTGAGTGGCATAGCGTCGCTTAGCCCGGAACCTGTTAAGAATTGTTTCGTTTGGTTTGGTCGACTGTCCTTGTCACACCTTCAGTCATCGATTTCATGTTTGCTTGTTGAACCCCATTTTCATGTATGGAATGTCTCACTCATGTAAGTGTGAAGCTACTACATCTGGAATGATCAGTTGACAATTCTGAACAAATCTCAGTTCTCAATAATTGAATGCCAGATCAATGTATGCTACTTCAGTCACCAATTTCATGTTTGCTTGTCAAAACCCATGCAGCGAATGTCTCATTCATGTTCCCAATTTTTAAGCCACATTTGGACTATTCAGTTAAGAATTCTGAACAAATCTCAGTTTTCAATAATGGAATTAGTGTCGTTGGTGGTTAACAATCCACTGTATATGTATAAAAAAAATAATGAATCCTATGCACACGTATCTATTAGCACTAACTGTATATATGTACAAGTATCCTATCGTCAAAGAGTGCTGCACTTGGCCGGAGCAAACGACAGCGTCTCCTTCTGGACGTCGTAGAGGATGTGCATGTTCTGCTGCTGGTAGTTTCCGAGCGTGCTCATCGCGCCGTCCGTCTGGTTCCGCATGGCCAGGCACCACACGCCGGAGCCCGAGATCATGTAGCTGTCCGCGGGGAGCACCATGTCGGCGCCGTCAAAGTGGAGCGTCATGCTCGGCATCGCCGGCGGCGCCGACGTCGGAGTCGGCAGCGCGAAGCACAGGTCGAGCCCCGTGGAGTCCGACCCGTCGACCGTGGGCAGCGTCACCAGGGCCTGCACCGCGGCGCGGACCTGCTGGTAGGCGGCGTTGACCAGCGAGGTGATGGTCGTGCCGGAGTCGATGATGAGGCCGCCGGTGCCGTCGGCGTTCAGGGCGAAGGCGCTTGAGGAAATGGGCAGCGCCTTCGCGCCGAGGGATATGCCGGTCAGGTTGAGGTAGTAGTAGGTGCTCATGGGCGCCTTGGCCGGGCTAGCGACGAACGGCGTGGAGCGGACGCCGGTGCCGTTGAGCCCCGCCGACGGGCCGAGGAGGAGCGTGCTGGTGCTGTTTGTGTCCTGGAACGGCGTGAGGCAGTAGGAGAACCTGCCGGCGCCGAGCTGCGAGACGAGCGACAGGCTGCCCCTGCCCAGCCCGACGAGCCCCGCCGAGCCGTTCCAGTCGCTGCTGCTGGCGTTGCTGCAGCCGAAGGCGATGCCGGGCACGCGGGCCTGGTCGGCGGCCGCCGAGCCGAAGGTGAAGGTCTCGGAGCCCTGGACGCCCGCCGTCCACCCGGTGCCGTACGTCTGGTTGTACATGCAGGCGCACCTGGGCGGCGGCGCCGCGCCCGCCAGCGCCCCCGCGCACATGCTCAGGGAGCTGTTGCACGGGAGCACGCCGAACGTGGTGGAGCTCGCCGGGTTGTACAGCGGCGCCGTCTGCGCGAAGCACTGGTCGCCGCAGGGCGCGCACTGCGTCCAGATGAGGTCGCTGCCCGTGTCGGCGATGGCCGGGTACGACAGCGGCGGCGTGCCGATGGACAGCGTCATCAGGTACTCCCCGCCGTTGGGCAGGTCCTTGCGGGTGCGCGCGGACACCGTGGCTCCCCCGCCGTCGGACTCGGCGAGCTCGCGGCCGAACAACCGGGACTGCTGCCGGTGCATGTCGCGGCGCAGCGCGTCGCGCACGAACTCGGGCGCGGTAATGTCGGGGTCGGAGTGGATGCGCGTGAGCCCGACGCGGACGCTGGCGGCGCCGGAGGCAAGCGTCGCGCAGACCACCAGGAAGACGAGCACGGCAAGCGACGCCATTTGTGAAATCGATGACGACATGGATATCTAGTAACAAGCTATGGTGGCTGACTGTGGCTGGAATGATTATGGATGCAAGAATGGCATGGCATTGAAAAATGTGAGCTTCATATAGGGTGACCATGGATGGCTTGTGGCATGCTTGCTCTAAGCTAGGCTCTGATACCTGGTCAGAGCCGCCATCTTGTGCCGGTCTCCGTTGGTGACTTGCCTGGAACTGGAAGAGACGAAACAGTCTGCAGCGCGAGCAATTGTTGTCGTGCTCACGCCAAGGAGGTGTCGCCTACGGTTGTATGGGCGCTGAATTTTTAAGGGATTAGGTGACCTATTTGTTCGGCATGCGGGCAATAAGTGTTCGAACATGCTTCTACTAAATTGGACGGGGTCCTGAGGTCGTTGGATAATTGTTAGGCACTTTTTGAGGAAGCAGCAGCAGCCGCCGTGGTCCAAAAGCAGGTCAGATGCAGGAAATTGACTGAATCAGAAGAAAGCAGGGGAAGAACCTCAGGACTATCATATTAAGCTGTTTTTATTTGCTATTATACTATGGGGATTATGGAATGTGAGAAACAAAATGGGGATTGAGAAGAGATTCCCGAATTCTTCTAAAGATGTGTTCCTTAAAATCTTCCGATTTGTACAGAAATGGAGAATTCGACTAAAAGAGCAAGATACGCGTTTCCTGGACGACAAGATGACCAGGATGAAGAAATGGTTGGCGGAGTTCTGGAGGCGTACTGAAGCAATGGAGGTGGAAGGGGTTCTGTAGAAGTTGCTTTTATGCGTCCCAGTTTTTGTAGTGTGTCTCTGCTATGTAATAAGTAGCGGTTCTGACGCTGTTTGAAGTTCCCATTTCCCTTTGCTGTAATCGTGAACTGGCTTCCCCAGTCTTGTAATACGTTCTGTTTGCTTTATAAAAGCTGGGTTTTCCCCCGTCAAAAAAAAAGCGGGGGAAGAACCGTGTGCAGGTATCGACTGAAAATTTTCCACCTGCTGGTACTAAGGGCATGTTTGTTTTTTTAGTCACTAAAGTTTAGTTTCTAAAATTTAGTCCTAGTGTGTTTAGTTATAGAGACTAAAAGGAACTAAAAGCGTATTTAAGAGGGGCATGTGCTCTCACAATTTGGGCTTTAGTCCCTTTTAGTTCCTCTTTACTGACTAAAGCTACTAAAGTTTAGCACCTCCAAAAGTAAGGGGTGTTTGAAATTTTAGGGACTAAAACGGACTAAATTTTAGTCACTAAACTTTAGTCCTAGTGAAACAAACAGCCCTTAAATGAGACTTCATCATCAGCAAACGGAACATATGGAGATGGAGGGAAAAAAGGGGGTGCAAGTGCAATAAAGTAAAGTAGGATGATTGTTCATTTCTTCAAAGCAAACAGCCGTTTTGGTTTGCTGAATTTTTTATATCTAATCTAACCCATACTACTGCGGCACTACCTTAACCTTCTCCAAACATTACCATTAACCCTCTTTTTTCATGTCATGGCACGTGTGGTGTGACCACATAAGCTGTCAGCTGTCATGCTGAGGCCAGGCATGACAAGTAAGGGTAGGCGTGACAAACTGAATGCTGAATCTCTTAATTAGTTGATCTAAAAAAATCTAATGCAACCACAATGTTGTTCCTGGTGATCTCAACCAAATTTGCTGAGCCAAGGCTAAAAGCGTATAACTAACATGGACATATCAACATGCAAATGATAATAACAGATTCAAAAGGGTAATAGACTACTGTATGGCCCTCGCCTAACGCACCGCCAAGGCGTATTGTTTTGTAAAAATCTCTCTTCCTTAATACAAAGGCGTGCAAAATTTATGTGTGTTAAAAAAAAGGGCAATACACGACCTACATTTTTTTAGAAAACCCACAATTAATTAAGCTACTCTTCACTTGGATCAACGACCGAACATGCCTAACAATGACTTGTGTTGATCACTATTTTGGTATAATCTTGTAAGATTGTGAAAGTATTCTCACCTCCAGAGGGGTTGTACAACTATATGGCTACTAATATGGTCAAAAAGACTTCTTTATATGCTGGGTCTAATTGGTTGGCTACAGAAATTTATCATTGCTAAGAATTTGGCAAGCCAAAACTAAGGTAAAAAATTTTGCCATTGGTTTGGCATGCTAAATGTGAGATGTTGGCAAATATTGGTAGCAAACCAAATGGCTAGTGTGGACCAGAATTCATTATGACCTCCCTTGGTTTTTAGATCTTGCTTAATTATAATACTCTCATAATTATAACAAATAGTCTCTCTTTTAGATCTCACTTCAAACTTTGCACTCTCTTAAGCATCGTGGTACATACATGCTTAAACGAGAGCTTTGATAAATGCTATATTATGCACAAGAGTTTCATTTTTAACTTGCGGGGTTTTTTTTTTTTTTTTTTGAAAGAGTACTTGCGGGGGTGTTTTTTTTTTTCAAAACAAGGTATCAACTAAATATGTGTTGAAGGCACACTTATAAGTTCTCTGCAGAGGGAAAAAAATACGGATATGGATGAAATAACATATAAACCGGTAAGTTTAATATAGCTGGATATATAGATTATAGAGTATTTATATGGATATTGAGTTAGAAACTAAATAGAGAGGGCACGCAAAGATAAATAATTTTATTTGTTACAGGTATTTTTGAGGGGAAACAGGAGGGGTTTGAACCCCTACTATATTTTATTGAACACAATCAAAAGGTCCACACTTACAGATCATTTGTTATATATAGGTATTGAACACGAACTTCTAATGCTTATATGATCCTGATCCTGAGAAGTGCATTTCAAATGAAAAATGAAATGCTGACAAAAAAAAATGAAGTATAACAGTAGTACATCGATCCCAAAGGAAAATCGTGCTTTACAGCGCATCTGAATTGGAATAGATTTCTGAACGGCCCATTATTATATCACATAATATAAAAAAAATCACCATGAAGCCTATGCACATATATATTTGCAGTCATGTAAAAAGCTTTGATCAGAGCGTGCTGCACTTGGCCGGAGCAAACGACAATGTCTCCTGCCCAACGTCGTACAGGATGTGCATGTTCTGCTGCTGGTAGTTGCCGAGAATGCTGATCCCGCCGTCGGTCTGGTTCTGCATGGCCAGGCACCACACGCCGGAGTCCAACATCATGTAGTTGTCCGCCGGGAGCACCATGTCCGCGCCGTCGAAGTGGAGCGTCATGCTCGGCATGGCCGGCGGCGCCGATGTTGATGACGGCAGCTGGAAGCACAGGTCGAGCCCCGTGGCAGCCGACGCCTTCCCGTCGGTCGTGGGCAGCGTCACGAGGGAGACGACCGCGGCGCGGACCTGCTGGTACGCCGTGTTGCCCAGCAATGTGATGGTGGTGCCGGAGTCGATGATGAACCCGCCGGTGCCGTCCGCCTTCAGCGAGAAGGCGCTGGGCGGGATGGACAGCGCCGTCGTGCCGAGGGATATGCCGGTGAGGTTGAGATAGTAGTACGTGCTCATGGGCGCACTGGAAGGGCTGGCCACGAAAGGCGTGGAGCCGACGCCGGTGTCGTTGAGCGACGCCGACGGGCCGAGGAGGAGCGTGCTGGTGCCGTTGGTGTCCTGGAACGGCGTGAGGCAGTAGGAGAACTTGCGGACCGCGAGCTGGGAGACGAGCGACAGTGTCCCCCTGCCCAGCCCGACGATGCCGGAGCCGGACGTGCCCTTGAAGCCGCTGCTCGCGTTGCTGCACCCGAAGGCGATGCCCGGGACGCGGGCCTGACCGGCGGCGGCCGGCGTGGACGACGACCCGAACGTGAACGTCTCGGACCCCTGGAAGACAAACGTCCACCCGCTGCCGTACGTCTCGTTGAACATGCACGTGCACCCGGGCGGCGGCGCCCCCGTCCCCGCCCCCGCGCACATGCTCAGGGAGCTGTTGCACGGGAGCACGGTGAAGGTGGTGGAGCTGGACGGGTTGTACAGCGGCGTCGGCTGCTGGAAGCACTGGGAGCTGCAGGGCGCGCACTGCGTCCAGATGAGGTCGCTGCCCGTGTCGGCGATGGACTGGTACGGCAGCGGCGGCGTGCCGATGGCCAGCGTCATCAGGTACTCCCCGGCGGGGGACGAGATTTGGGTCGGCGCGGACACCGTGCCGTCGGACGACGACGCAGCTACTAGTAGCTGCCGGGCGTGGCGCCGGTGCATGTCGCGGCGCAGGGCGTCGCGGACGAACTGGGACGCGGTCACGCTGGGGTCGGCGTGGACGCGCGTGAGCTCGACGCGGGCGGCCGCGGCATCGGAGGCAAGAGATGCAAAGAGGAGGGAAATGAGAACGGCGAGCGAAGCCATTTGCGTCGTCGATGACATGGAAAGCTAGCTGCTGCAGGAGTGAGTATACAAGAACGGCGTTGGAACATTCGCGTTTATATAAGCTAGTGAGATCATTCGTCTGTCGTGGCGGCTAGCTCGAACAGACGGTAATGTTGACGTGGTCAGAGCACGGCACCTTTGTGCCGATATGATTTGGCCAATGAATTTGCCTAGAAGAGCCGAAGCAGTTTGCTACTCGGCTTTCATTGTTGTCACTGTCAGCATCAACACGGTGGCGTCCACGGTTTCATGGGCGTTGAATTTCAAAGGGATTAGCCGATTAGGTCAGGTATTTGGTCGCTATGTAGGCCAAAAAAGTCATGCCTGAACGAGTGATCGCAAAATTATTCACGACCGACCACGGCAAGCTAGGACGCCCCTTGGAAGAAAGCTCTGTTCGCCCAGATGAACCTATTACTCAGGGACGACGACATCACGACGCAGCCACAACCACGCGTTCCCGAATTTGAACGTTCAATAGTCGATTAGGACGTAAATACGCGTGAAGTCATGTTCTAGAAAAATAATCGATTAAGACGTGGGAACATTATGACCACGTCTGAAATATCCTTCTCCCACTGTCGATGGTGAAGGGCTTCCTTGATCACTCACCGATCATCAGGCAGCACGGGCATGGTGGCGGCAGGTGAGGAAAATCATTTAAACATGGTAATTGTATTTGACTTTTCCTCTGGTCTAGTGCAATCAACATTTCTGGACACAAAGAGTAGATGTTTACATTGAAAAAAGTAAATATTTCTAAGGGGCGAAAAACTTACACAACAATAAACATAAAAAAAGAAAATGTCTTCCTATTGGGTGATGAATGACAACTGTTAGATCCTAATCGTATGTCTTCTGGGCCGTCTTCAACCTTTGGCCATCTTCTTCCCAATGCATGAGGTTGTAGCTCATCCTAGCCTCATGCCAGCTTACCCCATCCAAGGCGACTTATTGGGCACCACGTCTGCCCCTACTGCCCCATGGCCCACTAACACGACGATGTTTGGCGATACCCACTAACCTCTCCCACAACCCCCCCCCCCCCTCTCCCTCTCTCTCACAACCGTTGTCGTCCACACTATATGGATAAATTGGTTATTATTTCCCGTATAGTATAAAATTGGTTATTCTCCAATAGAAGGAGAGGGGGGGTTGAACAATAAATAATGATGATATGGGTTCTAACATGAACAAGGTTCATTCCCCCCATAAACTGTGCAATTTATAGAACAAGAATAATTTTCCCTACATGTCCCTCTTTATTTTGGGTCCCAACTCCCGACTATCCTACACCTCAGGTCCACAGCCACCATCACCTCCGACCCTCCATCTCCATATGTCCCTCGAAAGAAAGGTTTACCCCGGCCTCCCTTGCCGCACATCTTGTTTGTTTCCATATTCTCGTATATCTTGTTTCTGTTCATGTTCCTAAAATAATCTCAAATGTGGAAACGGAAATAGTCAAGGGTTTCCAGTTTCAGTTTGCATAGTCTTAAATAAACATCATATATATATTCAAAATATAGAGGGACCACGTACGTATTGGTTGTCAGATCAGGAATGGAAACATAAATAAAATAGGAGCTCTTGCATTTATACCCCTATTTTCTATTAAGATTTTGATTTTATTCTTGTTTTTTAATTTTGTGAATTTATCCCTGTTTTTTTTCAAAATGAAACACTACTTTGCCCCTATTCCGTTATCCTTCTCTAACGGTGTTAACTTTTGTATAGAAGGACCAATATACCCATGTAATTTGTCTCTGGTTTTAAGGCTATTTTTTATTTTATCCTTATTTTGGAATAAGATACTTAATGTTGCTATATTGTATTTGACAAAAAATGGTTAGCATTATGACAATTATTCCAAATCAGATTTAATTCATAAAAAAATATTCGAAATGCTGGCATCATTTTGACAGCACGTTAGCAACGTTTTCATAGCATTATGGCAACAATGCGAACGGATCACATAAAAACACATTTTCATAGTATTCTCATGTATTTTGGATTTATTTTTTCTGAGGAAAAACGGCCAGATGACATCACATGTTCGCCATATTGCTCGGCCGCGCGTTCGATTCGGCGCACAGGCCTTGGCGCTCGGCTCAAGACTCAAGAGTCTGCTTCTGGGGAATATATATCCTCAGTGCAATTCTCTCTCATGGACAACGTTCCTACTGGAAGCTGCACCATTGCTGGAGACGCTTAAAATCCATGTGAGTATGCATGCCAAATTCACGATTATTCCCTCCATCCCAAGAAAGAATATATAATTGTAGATTTAGGTCAAGTCAAGCTTTTTAAAATATATTCACCTCAGTTTATAAAAAACAATATCAATATTTATATGTTTAAATAGATTTGCTATGAAAATGTATTTTAGAATTAATCTGGCATCATAAATATTAGTACCTTCTTATATAAATCTGGTCAAACTTGAATTTTTTTTGACTCTTCCATAAGAATTATTTTCCTTTTAGGATGGATCTAAGGGAGTATTTGGAAAACATGAATGTTGATACTATTTTTATATGAAATTTAGTTAAACTTAAGAAAGTTTGACTTATACCAAACCTAGAATTGTATTCTTTTTGAGACAGATGGGGTAATTGTTTGCTGCTAATTAATGCCTTAGTGTGTGTATACAATAGAGAGAGAGAATAACTTGCATGTCCTATCTTATCGATGGTGTGCAGATAGGTAGCCACATATGTCTCCCCAGGAAGAAACGACGCAAAAACTCGAACCTGGCATGGAAGCCATCTCCTGGCCACCTGGGTTCAGTCACCATCACCTGAAGCAGCTCTCCTTCCACCGCGCCTTCCATGCAGAGAAGGACATCCCGTTTGCGAGGCGACTCATGTTGCTGGCACCCAACCTGCAGGCCGTCGCCTTGGGCGTCGAGGTCGCTGGACTGTCATGCTGCGTGGCCGCCCAGGGAAAGCATGCTGTGGCGGCGGCGTCGAGACTGAGGCTCGCGGAAGGCAGTGGGTACGTCGATGCGTTCGTCAGGGCGCTCAAGGATGGCATCCCTACATCGGCCCAGATAACGTTAATTTTGCATGAACCAGTATGATGTAATTTAGCTACTACAAACCGGTTTTATATTTTGACGGGCAAACCGGTTTTATATTGAAATGGAAGTCCATCTTTCTCGTTTGGTTTCAGGCAGCCACTCCCAGCATATGCATATGTCTAGATACATAACCATATATTTTACAACTAGCTAGAAGCATCCCCGTACATTGTTCCACGAATTGCTGATGCTTTAAAATAAAATTAAAACTATATATAATTACTTATATAGAGGAATAAACTACTTTCTCCATTCCAAATTATAAGATATTTAACTTTTTTACTCCAAATTTGATCACTCGTCTTGTTCAAAAATTTATGTAAAAATAGAAAAATTTAAGTCATTCTTAAAAAACTTTTACTAATAAAGCAAGCCACGACAAAAAAAAAAATATTTTTTAAAATTTTTTTAAATAAGATAAGATGAATAGTCAAACTTAGTGTCAAAAAAAGTCAAATCTCTTATAAATTAGGATGGAAGAAGTATTATAAATTAATGTTGGTGTATGATGTGTGGCAAGTTGAAGCGGATAGATAAGTGTCTTAGTAAATGTTGTACCTTGCTGATATAGATATCACAATTGCATGTCCTAGTCAATTGAATTATAATCTCTCCGTCCCTAAATAAGTGTCGCCGTGGGATGCGTGCCATAAGTTTGACTTGATTTGTAGAAAATGCGTGCAATATTTATATCTTCAAATAATTTTGTTAAAAAACTAGATCAAAGATCTTTTCGATGATATTGATTATGATACTAATCGATGATATTTTTTATTAGAAAAAGTCAATATCACCCCCTGAACTATGATGGGTGGAATACTTTACCCCCTCAACTACAAAACCGGGTATTCTATCCCCTAAACTTTTTAAACCGATTAAATTACCCCCTAGAGCGGTTTTAAACGAGGTTTTGCTACAGTAACACAGTTTTGTATTTTTCTTTTTTTATTTATTTCTATTGAATCTTTAAAAAATCATAGTAAATCATAGAAAATTATAAAATAGAAAATCCAATTTTGTTGGACTCCACATAAGTAGATCTACACAATGAACATATAATATGTTATTTTTTAGTACATATTTTTTTTGCTATAACTTTAGATCTATGATTTTCTATAATTAATTAGAATAATTCATAGCCGCAGTTTCTGTGGTCTAGTTGTGATGAATATCCGTTATAGTTCAGGGGGTGATGTAGACTTTTTCTATTTTTTATTTATTAAAATTGCTGGCATTTGTTTCTCAAGAAGCGAAGCGACACTTATTTATGGACAGAGGGAGTATATGCTAGTGGACGAAGAGAGTACTACTCCATACTCATATTAGTTGACGTTTTGGATAAGGTTTGGGTTAAACATTGGGAACATAAATTATCAATAATTTTTAAAATATTTAGTTTGAAAATGTGAAACTTATATGTATAGATTCACCTTAAAACCCATTTTTATAAAAGTAATTTTATTTTTAGTTTTCTTATATATTTTAATAGAAAATGATAGATAAAGTTAGGTTTTGAAGACCGTGTCTTTGTCCAAAACATCAACTAATATGAGTATGGAGGAAGTATGTGCTAGTGCCTAGTGGGTGGCTGAGGTAGACATCTCACATATATAGAGATAAAATATTAGTTGGGTTAAGATTATAAGAGACTAGAAGCAATACACTACGTGTTGCTGGCCTGGTTGTACATCCGCATCGGCTGCTTCAAGCACTGGCTGCCGCATGGGCGCGCCCTATGTCCAGATGCGGTCGCTCACTATTGCAAAAAGCAACAAAGATGACGTATAAAAGAGAGAGACTCAAACCATCACAAAATGTGATAAGTTAGGCAGGGTAATATAACAACCGTCTCTGATTTTTTTAGTCTACAGTCGGACCGCTTGAGAAGGCATCATAAAATAGATGGGTAGTCTTCCTACCGTCTCATTTATATCAGCGACACACGATTTTGTTATATTATTTACGTAAGAGACGGTTTACTAATAACCGTCTCTTTTGTTATGTTATCTGAGACGGTTATCGACCCGTTATTAGAACTGATCATATTAGAGACGTAAATTTTCACACACAGCCTTATCGTCTCTAATATTTCTTATGAACCGTCTCAAATATGTTTTTTGCACTAGTGGCTGCACCACAATCACACGAATCGCGGTACGATACCGTGTTCCCCGTTCTCGGAACTTTCGTTCCGGATTGCGGAACGGGGACGGCGCGGTATGGTCACAGGAACGTGGCTAGGAGCATGCCACGGCGTACCAGAAAACCTACAAGCGATTCCATCGGACGGCGGCGCCACCATCGCTCGGGTGACAGAAGACGAGAAGCCAGGCGTGCGGTACTGTGCGCTGGTGTTTCAGGCCTTTGTGGGCCGGACTGCTAGTGTGGGGAGAGGCAAAAAAAGAGGCCTATTAACGGTGTGGGCTGATTTCCAGTGAGAAAAGCAGAGAATAATTCAATTATACGTTATATAATAATTGTGTACATATATACATAATATACTTTTTGGGTACTGTAGCTATGCTCTGCCAAGTTACGTTCCGGGTACCGTCCCAATTATTATTTGTGATCGTGATCATCTTCGAATCAAATGTTCTAAGAAGGTATATCCCATACAAATCGAGAATTTAAAATTATTGATCCATGTTAACTACGAACTGGAAACTTAAAATTATCGGTTATATAATAATTGTGTACGATACATAATATACTTTTTGGGTACTGTAGCTATGCTCTGCCAGGTTACTTTCCAGGTACCGTCCCAATTATTATTTGTGATCGTGACCATCTTCGAATCAAATGTTCTAACGAGGTATATCCCATACAAATTGAGAATTTAAAATTATTGGTCCACGTTAACCTCATACAAATTGGAAATTTAAAATTATCAATCCACGTTTCACGTACCATATTCCTTTCTTGTATCTATGTACTAGGAACTTTTTAACTGTGGGCTGCACATGTTGGTGATGGCAGAGTAGATCAGTGGCGGCGTGGGCGTCCAGATGCGGTCGCTGCTCGTGTCGCCCAGAATCATCAGCTGCGACCCGCCGTCCGGTGAGTCCGGTGCGGACACCGTGCGGCCGGACGCAGCTAGCCTCCGAGACCCGAGCCTTGTGCCGGTGCATGTCGCGGCGGAGGGCGTCGCGAACGAACTGGGACGCGGTAACCCCGGGACCCGCGGAGTTGATGCGCGTGAAGAAAAAACTATAGTACTATTTATATCTCCTAATAGGAATTCTGTAGTGCTATGGTCAACATTTTTAATTCGTAAAGTTACCAAGAAAAAACTACGTTCTATTGATGTCAAATCTACTAGCGCTCGCAATTCTCCTCCTCTCCACCACGCCGGCGCCGACGGCCGGTGACCAGTCCATCTGCAGCGATGCCACGTACAAGCGAGACAGCACCTACATGTCCAGCCTGAGGTCGCTAGCCGGCGCACTGATCAGGGACGCCGCGAGGCTGCACTCGGCCACCGGCGCTGCCGGGGACGACCCTGACAGGGTCTATGCCGCCGTGCTCTGCCGTGCGGACACCGCGGGTGCTGACTGCGCCAGGCGCCTCCGGGATGCCCTTGCCGCCATCGACGGCGACGGCCGCTCACCTTGCGCGCTCCGCAGGGACGTGGCCGTCTACTCCGAGTTGTACCAGCTCCGTTTCTCCGACAGGAACTTCCTCGCCAATTTCAGCAACGTGCCGGAATGGGTCGACGTCACGAACCCGGACCCCGTGCCGCTCGCCGTGGCCGCGCAGTTCGACGAGCGGGTCACGGAGCTGCTCGGTGCGCTTGCTGACGCCGCGGCAGGGCGACCGGGCAGGTGGGCCGTCGGCGAAGCACCGTGGTCGTCGTCCGGGGCCAGGGACCAGACGGTGTACGGGCTGGCGCAGTGCACGCAGGACATGCCACCGGACCACTGCCGGGCCTGCCTCGATGGCATCGTCGCGGAGAGGAGACGGAAGATCGGCAGCGGCAAGATGGGCGTGGCGGTCTTCGGGGCGCGTTGCACCCTGCGGTATGAGGTGGACCTGCAGTTCTTCAACGTCAGTGGCAACGTCAGTGCCTGCCTAAGCATGTCCGATATTCAGGATGAAAATCTGTCTGAAAGAAAGTCGTCTTCTTCGCATTACAAACCTGAAGGTCGTCATGCTTGTTACCATTTTACCAAGATGAGTTATTTCTGCAACCTCCAGGAATTCAGCTGGCTCTCCAAAGTAGAGTTAATCAATCTGGAGTGCATATCGGCACTCCAAAAGTTCTCTTCAGCAGTCGTTAAACCCCATCACTTATTATTTCGTGTATCATGTTCAGGGAAGAAGAAAGACCGTGCGCTCATCATCGTTGCAACAACTTACTCTTCGGCAGTCCTCTGTACACGCTTGTTTTTCTGGCTGCTAAGCGTCTGGAGGAAACAAAAAAGTAAGCTTATTATTTTTATAGCCAAAAAAGAAGAAAAGAGAAATAAAATGCTTTATTCTAATTCCATGTAAAACTAATGGAGGGTTGCACATTTAGGGAAAATGAACTTAACAGAGGAGCCCAAGAACATGGATGAAATACTGAGACTATGGAGGATTGAAGATGCTTGTTTGGAGTTCTCGTTGTATGATTTCTCTCAGATTGCTGATGCTACAGACAACTTCTCACTGAAAAATATACTAGGAGAGGGTGGATTTGGCCCAGTTTACAAGGTATTTCCTTGCTATAATGCTATTATTATGTCATGCACGATGCATCAATTTATGAAAAGTTTATATCGCTCCATATACAATGAATTTTGCAGGGAGTATTTCCGGATGGACAAGAGGTAGCAATAAAAAGACTGTCTGCTCGGTCACGACAAGGTCTAATAGAGTTCAAGAATGAGATCCAGGTTATAGCAAAACTTCAGCACAAAAACCTTGTTAGACTCCTTGGTTGTTGCATCAATGAAGAAGAGAAGATGTTGATCTACGAATACCTGGCAAACAAAAGCTTGGACCACTTCATTTTTGGCATGCCCTTACTATAAAATGCTCATCATTTCATAATTGTATTAGTTCTCTGTATGCAGAATTAACACTTGGTCTTGTGTTACATTGCTTGTAGATCCAAGCAGACAGGCATCACTGAAATGGAAGAGACGAATTAAAATAGTTGATGGTATAGCCCAGGGACTCCTGTACCTTCACAATCTCTCACAAATACGCATCATCCATAGGGACTTGAAAGCAAGTAATATCCTGTTAGATTCTGATCTAAGCCCTAAGATTTCTGATTTTGGGATGGCAAGGATATTTCCATCAGATACCACTCAAGCAACAGCCAGCAGACTTGTGGGCACATAGTAAGGATATTATTATACTAGTTCTGTTACTTACTAATATTTCTATCATTCTGACTACCCACATGCTCTTCTTTTCTAGTGGATACATGGCTCCTGAATATGTATCTGATGGCCTTCTCTCGATCAAGTCAGATGTTTTCAGTTTCGGGGTCCTGCTTCTTGAGATTATAAGTGGAAAGAGGAGCTCAGGTTTTCAGCACAATGGAGAGTTTTACAACCTTCTTGAATACGTAAGAAACCAAGGACTAACAATTTGTAAAATCAGTGGAACATACATGTTTTCCCTTATAACAATATTGCATTATACTAACAGATCAGTTACTTTAAATAGTGTATTTGCATGGTGTCCTACATTATTTTTTCCCATGAAGTATAGGGCTCAAAGTACAGGGAGGTTTCCTTTTACCTCCCTGTTTTATTGCTATTGTCTAGCTTTTGCATCTACATCTAAAAGCTAAAGATATACCATCATACACATGTAAAAAATCAATTTTGTTTTCAGGCCTGGGAACTGTGGAAAGATAGGAGATGGAGTGAGTTCATTGATCAATCAATTGGTGATGACTACAAACTGGAAGAGCTGATGAAATACCTTGCTGTGGCATTGCTGTGTGTTCAAGAAAAAACAATAGATCGTCCCACAATGCCTAATGTTGTTGCAATTCTTAGCAGTGATGGCATCACTTTGCCAGAACCAAAGCAGCCAGCATACTCCTATGCGAAATTAGATGTGTCAGTAAATGTCGCTGTATTGAGTAGCAGAAATGATGTCACCATCACTACTACAAATGGCAGATAATAAAATGTGAATATACTGATAATAAAGTGTGAGCTAAAGGTCTTGGTCATCTTTCTTGTGTTAATTAATTGTAAGGCACTGTGTTCTGCTGTGTCTCACCAGTAAACCTGTTATGCTGCTTTGACTTGACTATTAATTTTACATATTTAACAAGATTTCCCATATTATTCCATATAAACCGAGAAACATTAATATATATTTCTGTCCCAAACTGTCTACCGCTTGGCGCTCGCACATAAGCCATGTTCTGGTATGATGATATCATTTGTTTGGACATGTCGTAAATCTAATCATGGTTGTTTTTAGTCTTTCTTTTTTCCACAGTCAAGATATCAGCATGAGAATTTAGAAGACGTAAATATGTATTCAAGAAGTATAACAGCACCTGGAATGTAGACAAGTCCACTGCTCACAACTCACAAGTCACAAGAGAAGAAGAAAACTTCACATCAGGCGGAAGAGTCCACAAGAGGCGGCTCTCTGGACCAGTCTTCCGTGGAAAATATGACCATGTCACCATCTTCCAATTTATATTGCAAAGAACAAGTCTTAGCAATCATTTTCCACTAACAGATTGAATGGAGTCTAAGAAGACGAAGTGAATATGACATCTGGCAACTCATCTGTGACCAAAGGCCATGGCACTCTAGTTACCAGTCATTATGAAACTGTTATCTCTCCTATTTGTCTTCCTCTCCTGCCTAGCACCATTGGCTGGCCAGACCTTATGCAGTGATTATAATGGTGCCAGGTACATGCCAAACAACACCTAATCCCTCACTAAAACACAGTTTTTCCATGCAGTAAAGGTGCACTCAGATACAGGAATGGTGTTATTAATCTGGCTAGCTCTTGCTGTTTTGCCTTCCATGTGTTATGAGCAGATAATGCCATGTTCTTTTGGTCATGTCTCCCTTGTCTAGTGACAGGAGCATGCTTGTATGGCCTAGCAGTAGCAGTAATTGGTATCGCCAGTATGGCCTTGCAATAGGAGTAGTTGGTAGAATCTTGTACTACATCTATCTTGCTATATGAAGTAAAGAGAGGCAAGCACACCCTTTAGTTCAGCAGCACCAAGTTTTTTTGTGCTCTCTAGTCTCTCTTCTTCTATGTGAGTTGAGGGTCAAGAGCGTAGCAGCACCGACAGGAGTTGAGTCCATCGCTTTCCTTGATGGCAAAGTAGTGGAGATCTTCGCACTGCCAACATGGCACATCATGGTTTAGTCCATGGCCTCCTGGTGATCAAGCACACCAGCAAGCTCTGCAATATCCAACAACTGCCTCACCGGGAAGCAGAGGAGGCTCTCTATCCTAAAGAAGGCAATGCTACCATGTTGACAAACTGTTTGAGCTGGTACACCGTGCACCGGCCAGACCCTATGTGCGACAATCATGCCGGCCACACAGAGGAAGGCGCTCCTTCCTCCTCGTGGATGGCAGCAGCTGATGCATGTGGATGACACTATTGTTGAGCAAAGACGAGGCGACGATGGCAATCAAGCACTTTATGGCACAGTGGAGATGGAGAGAAGAGGTTGCACATGTTGCAAACTGATTGTCATGGTGAATTTATCTCAACCAAGTTTCCACAAGAGGAGAATCCACAAAGCGAAGAAAACTTCACATCAGGTGGAAGAATCCACAAGAGGCAGCTCTCTGGACCAGTCTTCCGTGGAAATTATGACCATGTCACCATCTTCCAATTTCTATTGTGAAGACAAGTCTTACCAATCATTTTCCACTAACAGATTGAATGAAATCTAAGAAGACAAAGCGAATATGACATTTGGCACTCATCTGTGACCAATGGCCATGGCAATCTAGTTACCAGTCATTATGAAACTGTTCTCTCCCCTATTTGTCTTCCTCTCCTGCCCAGC
This sequence comes from Chrysopogon serrulatus, assembly GCA_015844335.1. Taxonomy (NCBI): domain Eukaryota; kingdom Viridiplantae; phylum Streptophyta; class Magnoliopsida; order Poales; family Poaceae; genus Chrysopogon; species Chrysopogon serrulatus. The sequence goes on along the minus strand of JADLZL010004530.1, from coordinate 27,878 downwards.
ACCATTGGCTGGCCAGACCTTCTGCAGTGATTATAATGGTGCCAGGTACACGCAAAACAACGCCTAATCCCTCGCTAAAACACAGTTTTCCCATGCAGTAAAGGTGCACTCAGCTACAGGAATGACGTTGTTAATCTAGCTAGCTCTTGCTGTTTTTCCTTCCATGCGTTATGAACAGATGGTGCTATGTTCTTTTGGTCATGCCTCCCTTGTGACAGGAGCATGCTTGTATGGCCTAGCAGTAGCAGTAGACGGCATGGTCAGTATGGACTTGCAATAGTAGTAGTTCGTAGAATCTTGTACTGCATCTTATCTTGCTATATGAAGTAAAGAGAGGCACGCACACTTGTTAGTTCAGCAGCACCAAGTTTTTGTCATGCTCTCTGTTCTCTCTTCTTCTATGTGAGTTGAGGGTCATGGGCGTAGCAGCACCGACAGGAGTACAAGTCCATTGCCTTCCTTGACGGCAAAGTAGTGGAGGTCTTCGCACTGCCAACATGGCACACCATGGCTTAGTCCATGGCCTCCCACTGATCGAACACACCAGCAAGCTCTGCAATATCCAACAACTGCCTCACCGGGAAGCAGAGGAGGCTCTCTTTCCTAACGAAGGCAAACTACCATGTTGGCGAACTGTTCGAGCTGGTGCACTGGCCGGGACCTATGTGTGACAATCATGCCGCCCACACACAGAGGAAGGCGCTACTTCCTCCTTGTGACCTTGTGGACAGTAGCAGCTGATATATGTGGATGACACTATTGTCAAGCAAAGACGAGGCCACGATGGTGGTCAAGCACTTTATGGCCCGGTGGAGATGGAGAGGAGGAAGAGGTTGCGCATTGCAAACTGATTGTGGTGGTGAATTTACCTCAACCAAGTTCGCATAGTATCGTGTGGAGCAAGGCACGATTGTCATCTACCGGCGCATATTCACTGCAGCCAAATAGTGTTGTGTCATTTTATTAACAAAAGAAGGAATTGACACAAAGGAGAGGTTAGATAATCTCCCACTCCAAGACAATAGCCAAACACGCACGATGTTTCAGGCGAGCAGATCACCCAGGACAAACTAAGGGTGTGATTGGTTTGCACAAGCCTTAGCTTGCATTAGGCCTTATATAGCACAACCAGGCCATCATAAACTTATTCAGAGTGTTTGGTTGTCCTGCGCATGCATTTGTATTAGTAATATTGAGTTTGGTTGCTTACATTCTACTGCATGTGGTCAACTTCATGGGAGATTCATTTTTATGGGTTCCATCTAGGGCTGGACAACAAGCTCGTTGAGCTAGTTCGATTGTTCGTTTTAAAAAATGCTCTACCCGCATTCGTTTTTCGTTCAAAATCAAAGTTAGATGATTTTGAAAAATATTTAACTTTGGCTTGGTCCGTTAAGCTCGGATTGAAGTGGGTCTCAAACAACACAAGGGACTATAATAAATAAGAATGTATCAATTTCAAAGAAATCTCAAAGAGAAGTCCAGCTTTGTTATCCGCCCCTATTCCAGCGGCTTGTGTAAGAATGCATTGGCAAATATGACCAAATCTAGCGTACTAGCTAAATGCAGCACTAGGACTGCTTTAAGCACTGTGCAAACTTGCATAAAGGCGTATGCGGGCAACCAGACAAGGGTAAGCTGCACTACACAAGTCTGAATACAGACTAATGCAGGCCAGTGTAAGGGCAAGCAACCATAGGAGCAGCTCTTGGAGGGCCAAAGCACCAGCCATACACCAGATGCCAAAACTTGTCTTTCAGTTAACATAAATTGTTTTAACAAATGCATGAATAGAACTTTTCTCAAACTACAACTTATTGATCATGCGCATGGGTTTACAGGTAACACAACTGATGTCTTCGTGGGAATTGGAGGTTTCCTAGTGGTAATATCCATTTCTTGCTTGGTTATCCATGTATGGATCAAAACACAGCAACAGAGAGGTCTGCCCTAACATAACAACAGATCAAAATGTGCGCCAATAACTAGTGTTTTCTTATATGTATCGTTTCAATATTATTTTTCAGAACAAGCAATATTAAAGTTGCAACGAATGTCTTTGGCAATAAAAAGTGTGATAAACCTATGGAGGATGGAAGGTGGCAACTTGGGATTTTCACAGTTTGATTACTCTCATTTAAAAGAAGCTACGAATAACTTTTCGGTTGATAATAAACTGGGAGAAGGTGGCTTTGGTCCTGTATACAAGGTATTATGTCCTTACACCACAAATGAAATTCTAAAGCGAACTAAACATTACGTTGTTCATACAAATATGATGCCTTCTCTATATTATTGTTGAGATATGTTCTGTAATGATGCATATTTAGTTCATATTTTGTGACCAAATAAAACTCATATAAATTTCCAGGAGAACAAGTTACTGAAAACAGTAACTAACTTGTTTGTTTTATTTGATCAATCGCAGGGCCAATTGAGAAGTGGAATTAAAATAGCAGTCAAGAAGCTAGAAGCATGTTCTTTACAAGGATTATTGGAATTCCAAAATGAAATTCAGCTTATAGCAAAGCTTCAACACAAAAATCTCGTTAAGCTGCTGGGTTGCTGCAGTAGAGATCAAGAAAAGATGCTTATATATGAATACATGGAAAATAAAAGTCTGGATTACTTCATATTTGGCAAGGCCCATCTCTTCTACATATGTAATGTTGCTTACAGTATGTCAACGGTTTTGATTAATTTAATTATACATGTTTTGCAGATAATGTTAAGGGAGCACATCTAAACTGGTCAAAGCGTCTGCACATAATTGATGGGATAGCTCAAGGGCTTCTTTACCTTCACAATTATTCACGGTTATGTGTCGTTCATAGGGATTTGAAAGCAAGTAACGTTCTCTTGGATAGTGAAATGAATCCAAAAATATCAGATTTTGGGATGGCCAGAATATTCTATTCAAATATGAAAGAATCAAATACTACCAGAATAGTGGGCACACAGTAAGAACATAAGGATCTGTCCACTTTGAGTACATTTAAAATTCATAGAGGTGCTTCTTAGGACCCCAAAAAACACTGTAGCATGTCATCAACTTAATTTTAAAAATACACTTTTTGCATTACACTGACACTATTTAACTTCCATCCTCAGTGGCTACATACCTCCTGAATATGCTTTTCATGGGGTTTGCTCCATCAAATCAGATGTTTTTAGCTACGGGGTATTGACATTGGAAATTGTAAGCTCAAAAAGGACAGCCCACTTCTACGAGTACAATGGAAAGCTCTATAATCTCATCTCATATGTGAGTGTATTAAACTTAACGGATCAGAACTTTATCTGTGCATGCTCATTTGCTTACAAATGCATACCCCTATGGCCCTATCTTACTTGTTTTACAAAAACATGTTACTTTGGCAGGCTTGGCAACTTTGGATGGACGGAAAATTAGGTGATTTAATTTATTCTCCTCTAGACAATGTACGTATAGAGATAGAAAGGTGCATTCATGTGGCAATGTTATGTGTTCAAGAAAGCGCAGAGCATCGACCTGATATGGAGCGAGTTGTCACAATGCTGAACAATAAGGATGTGAGCTTACCCAAGCCTATGCAGCCAGCTTACTTCCATGTAAATCCTAGCGAGGAAGAAGTTTCATCTCGGAGTGTTACTATGACTATGAGTATCACGCTAGAAAGGTAGAAGCACATTGTCATCATTTCTGAGAAAAATGCTTGTAATTATCTGCATCAAGAAGAAAATATTTGCATCAATATAGTCATACGAGTAAGTTTGATTGTTATGTATTTATTATTAAAGATTTTACATTTTTGCTCAGAAATGCAAAACAATTCTTGGGCTGAACCTAGACCTTTGAATTTTCAACCTCGTGTCTTAAACAACAAAATAGGGCATTCTGATCCTAAAACAAACTCATTTTGAAAACCACAGTAGCACAAGTTGCAACATGGTTTCAAATAAAAACAAGAGCAACACTACTCTGATCTTGAGTTGCTTTATTCCTAGAGTAAACTTCACAACAAGGTAGTACATGACATTGATGTCCACTTGAATCAGATAAATTCATGAGCACGAACTGCAATTGGGACCCACATAATCTAGGTACAGCGACCACTACCGTAGTCAATTCATAACTTCATCAGACGGCAGTCACCACGACTCGACGAGGTTAATGCCTATGAATCCCTAACTCAAATCGAAAGCGAAACCGAAAAGAGGGGACTCGTAGGGCCGAACCTCGGTTCACTTGGCGCAATGTCTGTGTCACCACCCGCGCTAACCTGAACCCGGAGAGTTCGCGGCGGTAGTCCGCCGCCATACCCGTCGCAGGCAGGGTGTGTCCCTGGCGGCCGGCGCAAGAGTGCTCGCCGCCTCGCCGGCGCTGTTCGTTTTTTTTTTTCGCCACTCGCCAGTCCTACTCAGGCCCGCCTAGGCCGTGGCCCGTGGCTAATCGAGTTGAACCGAACGCAATAAGGGCCCAGCTCGTTCTCTTGTGAGTCTTGATTGGGCCGGATCACACAATGTACCAGTAGGACTGTAGGAGTATATTTTTTCAGAGCACGTATAATATCCTTCCTGTAATGAGTGTAATCTAATCATCAATACAAGTTCATATTCGTTTGTCCTAAATTATTTTTCTCAAGCTGTATAGATTCACAACACAAAACTAAATTAAAAATTAATCTTGTTAAGATTTCTATTTAAGTTAATATTCCCTTATTTATTTCAAATTACAAGGCTTTTTTGTTTTTCTAGATACATAACTTTGCTATGCATTTAGATATACACTATGTTAGATATATAGTGAAGACAATGTATCCAGAAATGACAAAACATCTTATAATTTAAAATAGAAGGACCATAATTTAGCAATACTTGGATTTTTTTTTTTTGAAACTTAGGACTTTAATCGTCTTTATACAAGCCGGCAAATCGCCAAAAATTAAAGTCCCTTACAAACAGTGGGAGATGGCTCATCAACTCATTCGAGCCAGGGGCTAACACGTTAGCTCCAAATTTAGCTAAACAATTAGCTACCTTATTACACATTCTCTATTACATACTGAGGTAATACATGAAGAGAACTCCAAATGCACTAAGTCTATAATCTGGTACACAAGACTGGAAATAGCACTTCGGTCAAAGTCTGGTGAGCAGCAGTTGCAAGCACTGTTGCGTCAGCTGTTGCGTACCCAGGTGAGTAGCGTGTTGCACGCTGCAACAGCTTTAGCATGTATAGCAGATGCCACATGACAAATACTGCCACACCATACAACATCGCTTCGCCTTTCATATTTCTCACAACAAAGCCCCATCCTCCTGTTCTCATAGTACTCTTGGGGTGACAGTCTCCATCTACGTCTGACAATATTGTGGACTTCGTTAGTGTTATTTTGAAGCTTATCAAAATTCCATTAGGAAATAGGAGACTGCTGCACTTTGAATTTCAAGTGAAGATTGCACTCTTTCACCTTCGTTTGCTTTATTTCTTGCAGACCACCATCTCCAAATAAAGGAATAGTTGAATTGAATTGAAGTTTATAATAGTTCGGCAAGCCAGCCGGGGTCGTCCTTTGCAAGTTGCAACGCTCGTCGAAACGCGTAAGTTCAAAAACGACCAACACACTTGTGACCAGCGCAGTCGCTTCCAACGGGAGAGAAACCGCAGACCAGCGCAAGACACGCCAAGTTGCCAACCCCTGGGAGGAGATTCGAGAAGACTGCCTGGGAGTAGGTTGCTAGGTTCATGCACCTGTTGTTGCTTGATGCGGAGTGCCTGTTGCTGTGCCTGCTGGTATTACCATTTACCACTAGTCCACCACTCACACTGTTGGCCACTAGTCCATCACTAGTCACGTAACCTTTGTTGGGGAGGACTGACTGCACACTGAAGAAAATAAAAATCATGGGCGATTGACTGACTGGTGGTGGCTGGAACGCGCTGAAAAATGGAAATTCAGTAGGGATATCAGCGGCTCATAAGCTAACTTATCAGTCATTTCAACAGTATTTTTCTTTTAAAAAAACTAACCGTTTTTAACTTGTCGGCTGGCTGAACAGTATCATTCTTTGGACCTGCCTGTGATATGGGAGCTGCAAGTTAATAATTACAGGTAGGTCCCATATTACAGGCTTACGGCGTGACCCGCAGATGTTTCCAACTCTCTTTTCCAAAAATAAAATAAAATAAAATAAAATAAAATGGAGTAGTACCATGTATTGCACCATTTATCCAAATATGTCCTCAAGAAAAGTTCATCAGAACAATATATCATCAGTATGTAAATCATAAGGCCTCTCAAAGGAAGAAAATGTATGGCAGCTTGTATCGAGAATTGCTACCTTCTTGCCTCCCTTATCGCACACACTGGCAGTCGACATCAGGTCAATTTGTTATTTCTCACAGCATTCAAGCATGTGACGTGAGCAAGGACTAGGAAGTTCCCTCCCAAGAATCTTACAAGCTATGGAGATTGTGTTTTTTCTTTCTTTCTTCCTGCTGAAAATAACTTTCTTCTTGAAAAAAAAAAAAAAAAAAGCGCTTATTTAAGACACATTCATATGTACCTATGCCCAAAAGCCACAAGTCCCATACTCAAACACAAGTATCACGCACGATGCTACTTGTTTCCCTTCTCTTACTTCTTTCTTCCCCAAAGCTGTTAGCTGAAGGTCCCTTCTGCAGCAATGCTAACATCGCATGCATGCCAAGCAGTACTTACATGTCCAGCCTGAAATCCCTTGCTGAAGAACTGATAGGCAACATCACAAGCTCAAACTCACACTCAGCTCATGGTGCGGCCGGAACAGGTGCTGACAGAATCTATGGAGCGGTTCTATGCAGAGGAGACACAACCCCAGGCAACGATTGTGCACAGCGCCTTGAGGCCCTTTATGCAGCCATCAGCAACAGCAGCAGCTCTTGCTACTCCCAGAAGAACATAAACCTTTTCGATGACAGAAACCGCACCCAGCTAATATTTTCTGATCAGGTCTTCAACTCCAGCTCCAGCAATACTCAGGAATGCGTAGTGAGCGCTTATCTGAACCCTCCACCAGTTAGTGATGATGCTGACTCAGAGTTCGATGTGCCTGTTTCCAAACTGATGAACCAGCTTGCTGCTGACATGGTGAGTAAATCAGTCAGCAGGTACGAGACAGGCCAGGGCTGGTTCCCTCAAACAAATCAGACAGTATATGGGCTTGTGCAGTGCACAGATGATATTTCATGGGAGGATTGCCGAGGTTGCCTGAAGGGCATTATCACCAACAGGAAGCAGATGGTTGGCAGTGGCCAGATGGGAGGTGCAATCCTAGGGATGTACTGCAGCTTGTGGTACCAGACAGATGTTAAGTTCTTTGCTGGTAAGCCGACGTTGTCAGTAGATATGCCCGTAGGCCCCCCACGTAAGTTCATCTTCAATCCTGAGTTGGTTGACTTGTTTCAAGTTTTCATCTCCATCTCCTCTAACCATCTGAAACTAAACTCAGGTGGATGCAAAATTAGATTTACCCCCCACCAAAAAGACAAAGTGCCTCTTTTCTTTTGTAGAAGAGCCAAAATTGGGGTGCACATACTACATTACAACATTGTGTTAAATCGACCAAAATGATTTCAAAAGCATAGAAAATGTTTGTCTGCTTCCATTAGAATTTACTTGTGGCCCTCTTATTAGGATTTCTCAAAATCCAGCATTGACTACTGATTAGAATTTTCACTGGTTATAACTCATATACATGAATGTACAGCAAACCAATTTTGGATCTGGATCACTATTGGATCATTCTCAATCGTGGTTTCTGTTTCTTGGCTGCTTGTTCATATATGGATCAGAACAGAGAGAAAAAGAGGTAAAGTATTAGTCTTATGGCACTAACCTTGTATCTGCTTTGATTTTAATGGTAAAAAATAATGAGTACCAACAAACTAACTTCACAATTGCTTCCAGAACGGGCAAGATATGAACTGCAATTGCTGTCAATGGCAATACAAAATGTTATAAATCTTTGGAGGATTGAAGAAGGAAGCTCGGGATTTTCACTGTACGATTTCACCCAGATAAAAGAAGCCACCAGCAACTTCTCAAGTGAAAACAAACTTGGACAGGGTGGCTTTGGACCTGTTTATAAGGTAAATGTGCTAGCATATTAGCATTCGAATTTAACTATTTTTGTTATTGTATATTTGTTAAATATGGTTTGCTTCTTAATAATAACTTTATGTTGTATTTTAGAAATAAATTTTCCATTTCTGAGAAACAACCATGCCCATATATTTCACAAGAAAAATAAAACCTAATATCTCTACTAAACGTGTGTTTTCTGAATATCTCTTTCAAAAAATAACTACTCTTTTTGTAATGTTTTCTAATTTCAGGGCCTCTTGCCTGGTGGTGTTGAAGTAGCAGTCAAAAGGCTTGCAGAATGTTCTGTGCAAGGTTTACTAGAGTTTAAAAATGAAATTCAGCTGATAGCAAAGCTTCAACACAAAAATCTCGTTAGGTTGCTTGGCTGTTGTATTGAAGGAGATCAAGAAAAGATACTCGTCTACGAATATATGCAAAACAAAAGCTTGGACTTATTCATATTTGGCAAGCCATCCATAAGATTTCATTTTCATATATTCTGTAATTTTTTAGTTTTTAAATTTTTTGAGATATTCAATAATTTTCTTCCTATTTTGCAGATCCAAAGAAAAGAGTAATGTTAAACTGGTACATGCGTCTACATATAATTGATGGGATAGCCCAGGGGATCTTGTACCTTCACAAGCATTCACGGTTATGCATTGTTCATAGGGATTTGAAAGCAAGCAACATTCTCTTGGATAGGGACATGGCTCCAAAAATTTCTGATTTTGGAATTGCTAGAATATTCAGCTCAAATATGACAGAATCAAATACCACCAGAATAGTTGGCACACAGTAAGTATAAAAGGAATGTATTAAGTTATATCTAAAAAAAGTAATTCTACTTTCCAATGAGAATAATGCAAACTTTATAGCAGTCCATTACACAGACTAATATCCATAATTAAATGTATTACCAAATTGGGGGTTTTCTTTCAGAAAGTATAGACGCATATTACTAAGTTAATTTTAGTTTCTATACTTCTTGAGGGTCAATAGACGGTAATATTATATATAACCATTTCTCTTGTTCCAAACAGTGGCTACATATCTCCAGAGTATGCCTTTGATGGGATTTGCTCAATCAAATCAGATGTGTTTAGCTTTGGTGTCTTGGTCTTGGAAATAATAAGTGGAAAGAGGACTACTGGTTTCTACCAATATGATGGAAAATTGTACAATCTCATTTCTTATGTAAGTGTTAATTATTTTTAGATTTGATGTCAACTTGCTTGTACAATGTTATAGCCTTAAGAGTATCATTTGCTTGACAACAGAACACTGATTTCTAACAGGCTTGGAAACTCTGGAGAGCAGGAGACTGGTACCAGCTGGTCTGCTGTCCTATAGGAAATGATCATGAAACGATACAAAGGTGCATTCAGGTGGCACTGTTATGTGTCCAAGAGAGTGCAGAGGACAGACCAACTATGGACCATGTGGTTACCATGTTAAATGGTGACAATGTGAGTTTGCCTAAGCCAAGGCAACCAGGTTATTTCTTTGTACGTTCTAACGAGACAGAAGCCCAATCAAGCAACTTCAATATAAGTATTACATTAGAAAGGTAGACTGTCAATCCATGAAACTGAGAGCCATGTTTCTGACTTTTATGACACTAGGAATGGTCCAAGCCTAACAAGTGGTTTCTCTATATGTACGATAATGACATTGTCATTGTTTAGCCAAACAGTGTTTCCAGTTTTCTACTTGAAAGTACAAATAAGTATTATATAACTCTAGCCTTCTTTGTTAACATATATAATGTTAGCTGTAGTCACGGTAACATGCTAAAATGGCTCTTTGGGTGCTGTAAGGACTAAGGAGTACTTATTTTAACATGACAACAACAAATAAACTTCAAGTGCTTTAACTCTTTGCTACTCCTCTTCAAACATTCTGTAAGAGTAATAAGACAGTAAAGTGTGCAAAGTTGTCATAATCAGTTGTGCAGTAATCAGAGCATCAAGCACGTCTGTATTTACAAAATCCTAGTGCTGACAACAATTGCAGGTGCTATCTCAATACCAAATTTCAAATTGGGCTAATTAAAGGCTTCAAGTATATGAAAATTTGAGTCTCTTCACTCAGCACTGGCGTGGCGTGTAGCAGCCTAGCAGAAGAACCAGTGAACCATAATAACAGAGCATCATGCGGATACTACTTGCGTGGTTTTGATTTTGTTAAAAAAATCGAGGAATTGTTCTGTTAAATCTTGATAATGCTAAAGCACATGACCATCAATTTATGCCTGGCAAACATTAAAGCATACCACGATCTATATTTCGAAGTCGACTTCGACTTCACCCTAAATCCAATCAAGATGTCGAAACAAAACACTACCCTGAGTAGAATCAAGATTGCATTTTAGAGAGAGCAAATCAGCATCTTCCGAAGCTGTGAAAAGTGGACCTGAAATTAGGTTTGTGGGTTGGGGAAGCATGAAGTAATAGGAGGACATTAACCTGCGTGGCCGGGGGAGAACCAGGGAGATGCGCGCAACCAGCCACTGAGGACTGAGCCAGTGGCTACCGTGCTTGTCCGCGCGGCCACGCCATTGGGTAGCTTCGCCCTGTTCGCCGGCGGGCAGCCGTGCTGGCGCCTGGCGTCTGGCTTGTACGGCATTTTCTTGTACAGCCGCGCTCGAAATGGTAGCCTGGAACACTCCGGCCTAGGCTGTTTAGATTGGGTTAAAATTCTAAATTTTTTTACTCTTTCTTAATCACATTAATTTTTAACTGCATGTATAGAGCATTAAATATAAATTGTATAGTTTAATTATAAATCATGAGATAAATTTTTTTTAAACTTTTACAATCTGAACAAAGTCCTAGTCCCAATTGAAACACATTTCTTGTACGGCATCACCCATGCTGAATTTAACGGGATTTCTATTGTCTAACCTCTGAAGAAGGGTTGAATGTATCCATCTACAAAGCGTAAACATCAATAGTGAGTTTGGCTCTGAATTCATGCAACACATTTAGCTAAAACAGTTTTGAATTCATGTAACAGTACTTTTATAGCTGCACTGTTCTAGCCCGGTCTTTAAACAAAGGGTTTAAAACAGTTTTGGCTTCACCTTTACTCTACGTCAGTAGTTTATTTTATCTTTTCCTCCCCCAGTACTATTTATAGTATCCATTCGCACTGTTCGGTGAGCACCGGCGAGGGAGTGGCTCGCCTGCTTTCGCGGGCGGGCGCGGCTTCCTCCCCTGACCATAGGCAATAAACGAAGGGAGGTGCCGGCGGCGAAGTCCTGTTAAAAAGGGTTTCAACATTTTACTCGACGAAAGATGTTCACTAGATATAAATATCTGTTGTCACGTGCGCTAAGATATTTTTCTTACTCGCAACTTTTAGCCGGTGAAAATCTAACTCGGCAATAATTCGCAAAAAAAAAACGCTTCCCGTGTCGCTTCCCAAAAAATAGCAATAAACTCAAGCAATATATTTTACTCGAATTTAGTCATTAAATATCTGTTGTCACGTGCGCTAAGATATTTTTCTACATATACATAAAATAAAATAATTCGCAAAAAAAAAAAAAGAAAAAAAACCAAATTTATAATTTTCATTGAATATATGGAATATTTTTTTAAAAGATTTTTAAAGACACCCAACCATTTCATTTCGAAAAGTTCACTGACAATATTCGAGATATTTTGACATTCAAAATTTAAATGCGTGGACAGCATGTAGGTCAGAGAGTAGGTTCACTGATAACGATCGGACTGCAAACAATTGCTGATGATGCTCGGCAGGAATAAGAGAATTCAACTGACGATAACAACACTCCGACTGCAACAGTTACTGATGATGCTCCGCAGGAATAAACGCGAGCAGAGACAATGACACCATCTGTGACTTGCAAAAATGTTCCATCCATAAGAACCTACCAGTCTTGACTGTAACGGTAAGGTTCCAGACTTCCAGGGCTTACCGGTTAGTCTTGCAGTCTATCGAATCGGTTCCCAATTAACCATCTCAACGACGACTGCTGATAACAGCTAGTACTTAGTGCTTTGGAGTGATCTGCATCTGCAGCCGGCTTACCTGCCACTCTGCGGCTCACGAGTCCTACTGATATTTCTGCCACTTCCATCGACCAGAGATAAGATTGAAGGAACTACCAGACCAGCTTGTGACGATTGGAACAGGTGATGTGAATTCAGAGTTGCTGACTAGCCATCTCACCATCAGTTTGAGAGCTTCCGGCTGAATATTCTGCCGTGAAGACATGCGCCCTTTGTTCGTCACATCAATCGCGGTAAAAAATACAGTAACTTTCAAGAAAAAAACAAATGACAGCACAACTGACCGGCATTTCAGCTTTTGACCCGCAACATGACAGAGAATGCTTCTCAGGCATACCAAGACCAATAGACACATGAAAAAAGGGATGTGGTTGAAGATACTGCAGACAAACGGTGAATCCTATTTAGTCAGCCAACGACTTTTGTTTTCCCCAGTGATGATGAGTTGTTGAGTACTCCATCTCTATCAGTATAAGCTGGGCAGATTTCTTTCCGGCAGTTTCGAAAAAAAAAAGAGAGAAGAAGATGAGTCAGTTGGGTACCACTGTGCCACATCTATTCATCAAAATAAGTCTTACACTGCTATCAGAATAAACAATCAACATCTACAGCAAGTCCAGAAATGCAGAGCCTCCCAAAGACAGCTAACTGGTCTTGAGACTACATTTCATCCACAAGCGAATCGGATCAGTTTATGACTAAGAAATGCTACCTTCCATGTCATCCTTATCATACTGCAAGCCGGCATAAAATGTCAAATTACCATGACATTCGAGCCTGTTGCACGATCAAGAACTTTCAAGCCTCCTCCATAATTGTGTGCCACAAAATTTTCTCGTTTTACTTTGTTTGAATTTGTCAACTTAGGCAAATGCAACCACAAGAGCATTCAAAGAAATTGAACACGTGGGGTGCGGGTATATACAACCTATTTAGGACTTAATGGTACATATTATTTGTAGTTTTCTTCTACAATTCATGGATAACCTACTGGTGGTGTACATATGCAGCTCAAACAACTAACAGTCCTGGAAAAATAAAAGAAATTGTCCAACCAGGAATTTGACCTCCCCAGGGCATCTCTTAAGGGTAGAAGAACTCAAATTCGCTGACCAAGAAAATTCCCAAATACTTATATGTTGTTTTGTTTTTTTTTTCTCGAAAATGCAGGAGAGCCGCGCTTCATTATATTAAGAAGTAAGAAAGGGGCTAGAGCCCTACAACACACGCCACACGCAAACCCCTCACAATTCAGAAATTACATTCGCGCCTGAGACAAGAAATGGAAGCGACCCAAAACACTAGCACTAAGCTAACCACCAGGGAGAGGGGCTGTCAAAGAGGACAGACCCTTAGCTCCTGCTAGACTCCACAATTGGCGCTCTTCTCCAGCAAGGGCAAGTGCACCACCAAGGCTGGGGGCAATACCATCAAAAACGCAATGATTCCGATGGTTCCAAAGAGTCCATGCCCCAAGCACAATGAGAGAGTTGAGACCTTTTAGCATCAATCCGCTCGCTGCTCCAGTAGCTTGTTCCCACCAGCTGTCAAACGAAGTGTCTGAAGGTTGTGGTGCCAATGAATGGAGGCCGGTTTGCCATAAAAAATGATACCAGAATTGCCTAGCAAAGACACAGGAGACTAGAAGGTGATTGATAGTCTCATCTTCCTGGTCACAAAGAGGGCACTGCTCAGGATGAGGCAGCCCTCGTCGTGTGAGGCGATCCGCCGTCCAGCACCGATTATGGGCCGCCAACCAAAGGAAAAAGCGGCATTTGGGCGGTGCCCAGGTTCTCCAAATCCTCTCATATGGTCCAAACTGAGTAGATCCCATGAAGAAACCCTCATAAGCAGATTTGGCCGAGTATTTCCCACTAGCAGAAAAACGCCATTTGTGGACATCATTATATGTTGTTTTGTACCAAGTAGTAAGGTGGGTATCAATATTAATAGTGAGCAGTCCAGAGTGGAAGGGGAAACAATAAAAAGATATCTTCAGTTTGCAGAAGGGGATGGAGTAACCTTTTTAGAACGTTACCTCTAGCAAATTTCCCCTGATTTATAGAGTGACATGGTGGCATAGAGCACAAGGACAGTGCATGTTACCATAAGCATGTTTCAAAACCCCCTGATTTTTTTTATATCTGCAACATTATTAGCTCCAGCATGCAAATATCCTGCAGCAAAACTCAATAAAGTTAAAAGTTATCAAAATATTTTACCACATAATTGATATCATTAACAAAAGAAAACAAAGAATTAGCATGAAAATATTACTTCTGAAAACTCCAACATGAGTATCCAGATGTACAATAGACTTGTTGACATCCAGTGAAAATATCAACAATTGAACAAAAGGGAATCTATGGTCTTACTAGTGACTTGCAGTTTATAGTACTCTTTGAAGATGACAGATTGACAGCAGACGGATTCAATACTCAGGAACAAAGATGGACGAAGTCATAAGACTAACTGGAACAAATTAAAGTTCAGTGAGAAAATACAGTATTTGGTATTAAAAAAAACATTCAGTATTTTGTGAAATGTTTTCGCAATTATTGTCCTGTTCCACTCAGACTAGTCAAGCAACTTACTCAAGTCTAAGCTATGGCTGCTACAGATTTCTTTACTCGCTAAACTTAACATTTCTTCTGACCAAAAGTCAAGATAATGCTTAGATTATTTAAAAGCACTTATCAATGCTCCATGCATCCATTATTTGATACCCAGAAGTTCCATACAGAAACACAAGTTTCTCTGCGCACCACTGCACCAAGATTACACCTCATGATGCTTGCTGTCCTCCTCCTACTTCTTTCTTCCCTGCAGCTGTTAGCTGAAGGCCAGTCCGTCTGCAGCAATGCTAACATCGTGTACATGCAAAGCAGTACCTACATGTCCAACCTGAATGCCCTTGCTGAAGCACTATTTGCCAAGGTGACAAGTTCAAACTCACACTCAGCTCATGACACAGCTGGGACAGGTCCCAACATGATCTATGGAGCAGTGCTATGCAGAGGAGACATGACCCCCGGCACTGCCTGTGCAAAACGCCTCAAGGAGGTCCTTGATGCAGCAATGAACAACTCAGCTAATAGTTCTTGCTCTTCCCAAAAAGACATAACCTTGTTCGACGATGGGTACCTGGTCCAGCTAAGATTCTCTGACAAGGATTTCATCTCCAACTTCCATGACTCTCAGGAATGCATAGTAAGGGCTAATCTGAATCCTCCACTGCTGGGTGATGTTTCAGAGCAGTTCCATAGTCTTGTTTCCAAGCTCATGACAAAGCTCACAGATGCTGCAGTGAAGAATATGGGCAGGTATGAGACAGGCCAAGGCTGGCTCACTGAGAAGAGCCAGAGAGTATATGGACTTGTGCAGTGTGCAGAGGACATGCTGAAGGACACTTGCCAGGATTGCCTGAGTAGTGCCATGGCAAAGAGGGAGCAGATGGTTGACCAGATAGGTGGTGCAATCCTCAGTGTGCGCTGCAGCTTGTGGTACCAGACACAAGTTCAGTTCTTTGCTGGCACACCAGCGTTGTCATTAAATATGCCTACACGTAAGTTCACCTCTCATACTGCTTGGTTGACTTGGTTAGAACAATCTTTCATCTTCCCTTCACTTAACTATCAAATTAGAATTAAGAAACAAAGGGACATACAGAAAACAGGATTGCCAGCATCAGAAAGACAAATGATAGATTTGCAAAAGGGTTTAGATTGGGACTTAGGATAAATATTCTATTACATGTAAAAACAATTAACCACAACAATTACGAATAAAATAAAACATCACATGTTTAGTTGTAATTTACCCATTAAGTACCAAGTTGCGCTGTTATTAGTATTTTTTCGAAATTAAATAATACTAAGCACTTGAATATAGAATTGAAATTGGTCATTAAATCATATACATGGACATGCAGCAAGCAAATTTTGGATCTGGGTCACGCTTGGATCGTTCTCTGTCGTGGTTTCAATTTCATGGTTGCTTGTTCATATTTGGATCAAAACAGAGAGAAAAAGAGGTAAATATGAATCTTATAGCATTTCACCCTTGCATCTGATTGGATTCTTATGGTAAAGAATGAGTGCCAAGAAATATCCTCAATATTGTTTTCAGAACAAGCAAGATTTGAACTACAGTTGCTCTCAATGGCAATACAAAATGTAATAAATCTTTGGAGGATTGAAGAAGGCAATTCAGGATTTTCACTGTATGATTTCTCTCAGATAAAAGAAGCTACAGGAAACTTCTCTAGTGAAAACAAACTTGGACAAGGTGGTTTTGGACCAGTTTACAAGGTATACATGAATATTTGCACTGATATTCAGCCAGTTCTTACTGTTGTATTTGTATATTTGCTATAAACTTTGTTTGTTTCTTGAATCTTGATCAACTATTTTTGTAGTTCATGAATAGTTAATTTTGTTTCTGAAAAGCATCCGTGCACATGAATGGTAGTCTATAAAACTAATGTCCATATAGTTCATAAGGGAAAATAGAACCAAATATCTCTACTGAACGTGGTGGGCTTGTTCCTGATGTTCCCCCACCGACCCAACACTATTATTCTTTCTCATATCACTAATTTCAGGGCCTATTGCCTGGTGGTCTTGAAGTAGCAGTCAAAAGACTCGCGGCATGTTCAGTACAAGGTTTATTAGAGTTCAAAAATGAAATTCAGCTGATAGCAAAACTTCAACACAAAAATCTCGTCAAGTTGCTGGGCTGCTGTATCCAAGGAGATCAAGAAAAGATGCTTGTCTACGAATATATGCAAAACAAAAGCCTGGACCTCTTCATATTCGGCAAGCCTGCACTAACTTTTCAACATTCTCGCATGCTACAGTTTGGAGTGCTTACAATTTTTCAGATGTTTTAACAATTTTGTTCACATTGTGCAGATGCTAAGAAAGGAATACAATTGAACTGGTCTATGCGTCTACATATAATTGATGGAGTAGCACAAGGAATCTTATATCTTCACAAACACTCACGCTTATGTGTTGTTCATAGGGATCTTAAAGCAAGTAACATTCTCTTGGACAGCAACATGACTCCCAAAATTTCTGATTTCGGGATGGCAAGAATATTCAGCTCAAACATGACGGAATCAAATACAACCAGAATAGTAGGAACACAGTAAGAATAGATGCACTTGGCTTTTAAGTTTATATACAAGTATACATCATGAAGCGCTTCTATATGTCCTAAAGAGAGTAATGTGCATAACTTTAACAGTTATTTAAATGGGAACGTATCTAGTGCAAACTAACTTCCCGTAAAAACCCGTGCAAACCACGGCAAAAAAGTCGTTTAAATTCACCAAAAAAATCACACATGTAAACGATATGATGATACACAACCTTGTAAAGTATCTTGTCCAAACTCGACTTCGTTTGTGAGATATAAAAATAATAAATTTCAAGCCAGAAAGCTGTCCACATGAATTGTTAGAAATTTGTTATATTTATATCTCACAAACGAAGTCAAGTTTGGACAAGATATTTTACAAGGTTGTGTATCATCATATCATCTACATGTGTGATTTTTTTGATGAATTTAAACGACCATTTTACCATGGTTTGCACAAGTTTTCATGAGAAGTTAGTTTGCACTAGATACATTCCCTATTTAAATAGATCTCCAAGGTGCACAATGACAAATGCAGAGTTTTCTCTTGGATAAACATAGAAGCATATTATCAACTTAACATAGTTTTCAATTTATCTACTTAGTCCTTTTTCATGAATACTATATAACAATCTCACTTCTTCCACCCAGTGGTTACATTTCTCCAGAGTATGCCTTTGATGGAGTTTGCTCAATCAAGTCAGATGTCTTCAGCTTTGGAGTCTTGGTCTTAGAAATTATAAGCGGAAAGAGGACTGCTGGTTTCTACCCATATGGTGGAAAATTGTATAATCTCATTTCTTATGTAAGTAGAAGTTACTCTAACGCAGCTTGTTATATGCTCTTGGAGCATTGTTTGCTTAACAAAAGCACATCATTTTCTGATAGGCCTGGAAGCTTTGGAAAGTTGGAGAATGGCGCCAACTTGTGTGTTGTCGTATAGGAGAAGATCATGAAGCGATAGAAAGATGCATTCAGGTGGCACTTTTATGTGTTCAAGAGAATGCAGAGGACAGACCTGCTATGGATCTTGCGGTTAGCATGCTAAATAGTGAGAGTGTGATCTTGCCCAAGCCAAAGCAACCAGCTTACTTCTTTACACGCTCTATCGAGTCAGAAGTTTCGTCATGCAGCATGAATATAAGTATTACATTAGCAAGGTAGAGTGCCAATCCAAAAGAATGTGAACCAACCATGTTCCTGGGGTGCGAACAGAGCTCCAAGTCTAAACTCTAAACTAGTGGTTTGTCTGTATCGATGATCTTTTGTTTTTGTTTAGCCTTTCGGCTTTCTTGTTTCAGGGTGTATATTAGTGTAATATAACTCTACCCTTTCTTGTTACTTGTATAGTTATATGACGTTCCCTGTATCCACACTTGCATGGTCCTAACTACATTAGGGTGCTGTAGATTGTACTGGTTGCAACATGACAACAACTAGAAACAGTATGCAAGCTACTTTAAATACTATATGCTCTTTTGCGATTCTCTCCAGACTCCAGATTTATAGGACTAACACAATAAACTGGGCAAAAAAGTAGTATAACTGTAGATTAATGTTCTTCTTTCTAATAAATTATGCATCAGGTTATCAAGCAAGTTTGTTTCTGTTCAGAAACACTAGGTATGTCTGTATTTGCAAAGTATGACAAATCCACAATATCTGAGTGTGGTATTCAAATTGGCTAAAACTAGGGGTTAATAGGACAAAAGAAAAAGAATCGAGTCCCACTTATGAGGACTGGGCGAGTAGGAGAACCAAACATTTCGTCGATTTCGATTTGGTCCTAAATCGAAGGCCCGAACGGCCAACGCAAAATCTCGAAACAATTGTACCATCTGTAAGGATTAAGGATGCATCCTCTTCCTACCAGGAGCAGTGCAGTGCCTTTAAGAGCTGTGAAATGAAATGGAAAATAGGGGTGGTAAGGGAACAGGACATCAACCTGCGCGGCCGATGGGGGAGCAAGTGAGATGCGCGGAACCAGACAGTGGGCTACTCCGTGCTTGCGCGCGCGCGGGCACGCCATTGGGTGGCTTTTGCCCCGTTCCGCCGGCGGCTGGACGAGACGTGTGGCGGGTGCCGACTGGTACGGCGGCGGTGTAGCCGCCAGCCGTGTAGGCGGCTGCCGGGCCCGGGAGGTTCAGAAACAAAAGAGTGTGTCATCTGGGCTTTGACTTGCAGATTCGATTGAAAATGATTGTGGATATATATGGGCCCGATTTGTAGTGGGCCGAGCCTACTGATTTTCGTTGCAACTTGCAGTGGATAGTCAGTCCCTTGTTTTATTCATTGCAAAAGTAATCAATAGCGATTTTCTCTAGATGCATGCATTCGATTGTTAGTTTTATTTTTTTTACTTTGAATTCAGGCAACTAACGGTTTTGCAAATGGGTTTTGCATCCTTATTTTTGCAAAAAAAGTCTAAAAAATGTTTATCCAACGGTTTTACAAATGGACTTTGCATTTTTGTTAACTTGGCAAAAAAATAGGGAAGGATTTGCATATACATCTCGTCTGCACTTGGCATTACCGACGCTCTCGCTATTTCCCTCCCGCGCGCGTGGCTCCCGCCTACCGCCGCGTCTAGAATTTTCTTTTTTGCCAAGTGATAATACAAAACCGTTGGAGATTGACTCTTTGGACCTTTGCCATATTCATTTGAGACTTGACAAACTCTTAATTTTGTCAAACAAAATATGCAGAACCGTTGGAGATGCTCTAAGCAAATCTCTGCGCGTGGACAACGCGAGCTGGCGAGCATACTGCTACATGCAAACCAACCAAAACCAACTGTCTATATCGCTCATGTAGCAGTTTTCTACAGTAAGCTGCTTTTATACTATGCAAAGCAGCAAATGCTTGAGCTGCTTCAAACCCAAAGTCAAACTTTCCATATTGATTCATAGTTTTTACCATATAAAATGCTGCCACGCGCTCTGCCTTACTGCCTCATGCATATTTGTGTGTCTGCCTACATGACAGATCAAATCTGCATACATATTTGCAGCAGCTGGGCAGTCTTTTTCGACATGATGGCAATATATAGGGCAATCTAGATTGGATCAAAATTCTAGATTTTTTTTCACTCTCTCTTCATCACATCAATTTTTAGCAGTATGTATAGAGCATTAAATATAAGTAAAAAATAACTAATTGCATAATTTAGTTGTAAATTATAAGACGAATCTTTTGAGCCTAGTTAATCTATAATTGAATAATAATTGCTAAATAAAACGAAAGTGCTACAGTACTTCAAATCACAAAAACTTGCAATTTAAACAAGGGCTCGGTTATCCTAGAAGTAAAAGTAAGAGTATCCCAACACTATCCCAATATCTCCCTCTATCCTCATAAAATTAATATTTCTTTTATTCTTTTTATATGGTCACCAATATTTCTCTCATCTTCCCTCAAATAAAAGAGGGACTTATGTCTCGTCTAATAACATGAGACCACCCTAACCACCACTTTTCAGCCATGTTTTCTCCAACATTACAGGACTCACCTTCTATAAGGTAAATTGCTGCCGCAACTCTTCCAATAATCCAAAAAGAAGTAGTATTTATGGTCACCAACACTACCACATTGAGGATATGCTCTAAGTTCGTTCGTTCGTAGTGCAACAATAATTTTCTTTGCACACGAGGCCACTCAATCATCGAGCATCTATAAAGTGTACTGAGATTAGGTTTCAGGGTAAACAAATTCTAACCACCTTCTGATATGTTCTTTGCTTTTGTTTATGTTCTACCGACATCTGGTTTTGTTTAATACTAATAGCTCTATCTTAAATCCTAATCCACTGAGATTATGTTGGTCACCTTGACTAAATTTGTTCTATTAGAGACAATGCGCCCAAAATAGGACATCAGTTTATTGGATCATATTGTGCTTATAATATGTAAAGTAGTGACAAAATTTATTAGGACTAAAGACACATTTATATATATAGTGCCAAAATTGGCTCAATAAAGTCTGCATTTTCTCTCAAAATCAATTAAGGTTACAACAGAAAGACTATTTCCCTTGTTTATGGGACTTTAGTTTGCCCTTAGGCAAAGCTTCCTAGCATTAGTCAACCCGGACATCAATTTTGGATGCATCATGCTAGAATCCCTATCTGGCAGGCGCTTTGAGTATGATGGTGCGAACCAAACTTTCTCTATGTGGGATCCAGTTATAAAAGTGAATTAATACATGCAATAGCTAGTTCTAAGCTATGTGTTAGATGTATATATCAATATATGGATGGAAGTGAGGCATGTCCCAATGTACATAAATCTTCTATCTTCCTCTTGACAAGAGAGAGAATATATGAATACACTAGTACAGAAAAGGCCTGTACTGGCGGTTCCAAACGCATTTCTACTGGCGTTTTTTGGAACCGCCAGTACGGGAGGCCAGTAGAAATCGGCCATTTCTACCGGGCGGTTCTCCGCTAAGGAACCGGTTCTCTTAAGAAATCGCCTGAAATTGTTGCCCAAAAACGCGAAAAAATTTGCAAAAAAATATTTTTAAGAAGGCAAAAAATATTTTTCAAACTAGGGAAGGCACCCACCCGCCCGTCTCTGTCGAAGTCGCAAGTCACGCATTTTTTCGCGTAAAATCGCGCGCTACGCGGCCGTGGGGGTTCGAACCCGTGACCTCGGCTTCGCATGTATCCCCCTCTACCACTCCACCCACACGTCACTTGTGTCTAGATATCATTTGTGTTCCCCACATATTATACAAACCCGTCGGAAATTTGAATATTTGAGGGTCTAAACGAATTCAAATGAAAAAGTGGTGAACTACAAAGTTTCATAACTTTTCGAGATCTACAACTTTTATTTAGTGTTTTCTCCATCCGAGGTCATTTGCAAAATTTGGATTTCAAATTTAAAAATTTCATTCGTAGTTTTCCATAAAGAGATAATTTCAAATGAAAAAGTTGTCGACTACAAAATTTCATAACTTTTCAAGATCTACAATTTTTATTTTGGGAATTTATCCATCCGAGGAAGTTTGAAAAACTCAAAAAATTAATTTCAAATTATTTCTACTGGGCGGTTCTCTTAAGGAACCGCTAGTAAAAATCGATTTCTTGGCGGTTTTCTTAAGAGAACCGCCCAGAAAAATAGTCGATTTCTACAGCGCGGTTCTCTTAAGAAAACCGCCAGAGAAATCGTATTTCTACTAGCGGTTCCTTAAGAGAACCACCTAGAAATAGGGCCGATTTCTACAAAGTTCGTTCTAAAGAGAAACCGCCAGTAGAAATAAAACGCCAGTGTCAAGAGAAATGGTTTGTGTACTAGTGATAGAAAACAATTTAGTTAAACTTTTATAGTTAAACTAACCTCTAATAATAAGCATGGAATTCAACAATGTCTCCTTTTCTCTTTTCAACTTCCCACTAACATCGATAAAATCTTTACCAACTTTTTTTTTCAACTGCCATGAATAAAGCTCCAAAGCTAAGCTAAAACCTGGTTAGGTAGGACTAGAAGTAGGAACTGAGAGAGCTTATTTGTGAGAAACGTCTGCGACAGAGCTTTACGGGGTAAGTAGAGTCATTGTAAATTGTTTTTTGATGCCCCATGCAGTTCGAGCTCAAACAAAATTATTGGCCCTCCATGTGAAATAGGCTTATTTCGGCGCAAAGGTAGGCGTATCTCTTAACGTTCAGGTTAATTTTTCTATAGGAGCACAGAATACGATGCGTGGAAACTAAGACTGTGTAGCCCTATGTAGCAGTAATAATGTACTAAGATGTCAAAGAAGGAAATAGATAAAAAGTGAAGCACGTGGTCTATGAAAACTATTGTAAACAGTTTATGATATATGATGGTGATGATGAGCTTGAAGCAAGAAGATCAGGCAGCAGCCAACTGATCCAGCCTTCTGCTTTCATTTTGCTGTGGTCGGTCACACCGACTGGTGGCAATCAAGTATTCAAGTAGGAGTATATAACTGTGTAGAGAACGGAATCCACACGACAACCATTTTTCCAAGTTTTCATCTTTACACGATCGAGGAGAATTTTTGTCAAACTTCAGAGATAAATATACGTATACGCTGTCTCTTTCAACTGAAAGAGACGGGAAGCAAGTACCTGCCCTTGCATTGTCAAGAAATAAACAGGCAAATCAGAGCTCAAAAAGAACAATGATTGAATAATCAAAATCTTGGGGAGGCAAGAAATTTAACACTAGACGAAGGGTGTATAAAAATAATTTATAAATTTTTCAAAACAAAACTTGCCATGTAATCATATAAAAGAGAAATATATATTTTTTTTTCTAGGAAGAAAAAATATATAAAGTGAACAGCACCCCCCATCATCTGCTGGAGCGATATGCCTCCAACTCTCTCATCCCATGCCGTCATCACCCAAACCCACTCTAGCCAAACAAGGTGCTAGCTAGATCTTGCCTAGCTACTATCATATAGTTGTTAGAATTTCTATTCTATCTTGCAATTCTACATCTACGGACTAAAATGGTTGGAGTAATTCTACGATTTTACACACAGATATCTAACTCAATACATAAATATGTGAGAAGCCTATATATGGCCAATAGTGTCGCGACCGCCACCGCCACCGCCTCAATATATACCCTCCTCCCTCAACCGAGTAACCAATAATCCGCCTAAACTAACTCCAAATCTATAAATCTATATCATTGCAATATATTCCATAGGAGTCCGCTTATTCATAAGTTATGAACCCAATCATTAATATGTATTACTCTCTTCGTTCTAAATTATAAGTCATTTTAACTTTTCTAGGTACATAGCTTTTGCTATGGATCTATATACAACATAGTATCTAGACACACAACAAACATATGTATCTAGAAATAACAAAACGACTTGCCATCTGGAACAGAGATCAAACCTCTGACTTATAAAAGGCAAGCTCTGAAAAAACTTGCAAGACGTAAAATAAAAGGAGGTATTCAGAGATGACGACATCAACCCATGTGTCATGTATTTTTTTTAAAAAAAAGAAAAGATTAAACAGAGTATAAGATTCTACTGGTAATGAGATAATGGAATAACGAAGTCCAAAATAAATAAGAAAAAAAAAATAGGTACACGTACATGTAAAGAAATTATTTTTAATGCATCAATTTACTACGCGCGCACGTTACTAGTAGAAACCAAAATGAAAAATGGAGGTAGTCTTGCACAGGGCCAGCATCCGCACGGTGGAGGCTGCAAGCTTCCAAATCTCATCTCATCTCAAGATATAATTTGTCACCCGGGGATGTACGCCACCGGCCGGCCAGATGAGAATGAGATGATGCCTCTTGCATATGCATGAGTACATCGATCCCCCCAAGCATCAGTGGAGTCAGTGAGACATATGCATACATGATAGTCTTATTTTCTACTTATTTATCTGGTAAACAGATGCTAAATAAAGCCAAGCACATGCAGCTAAACTGCAAATACATTCAAAATTGGCCAGTTGCAAACAACAAACTGCCTGTCATGCTGAAACCAGATCTAGTAATAAGCTACGTACAGGCCCACCAAATCCTTAAAGAAACCATCATCGTCTGTCAGAGCATCATCCATTGTAAAACTGCAAACTATATATACGTAGGAAGTACGTCCTTGGGAGCAAAAACCAACAGCTAGTAGCACAGCTAATACTGGAGTAATAAGCAACGCGTCCAGTGGAGAATGATACGCGAATTATCTCATATATATTTCTTGGCCGCCAATCTCTGTCACTGAGATGGTAGTTGGTGCCGTTCTTGCATCGGAGTCAACCCTGTCCAGCTTATATAAACTAAACATACTTGCATTTTCACTGGCTCGCAGCGGCTCAAATGGAAAAGAAAAAAAAACATGACCGTATTTCATTCCGTATTAGTGTATCTTAGATATTCCCTTCATTCCAAGATAATTCCTCTATCAACATTTGTATCTCTAAATAGTTTTCCTAAATCTATTATAAAAAAATATTCAGCAATCATCAATCTAATGATAATTATACATTATAAATATTTGTATTTTGTATGTATTTGATCAAATTTGAAAAGGATTCAATTTTTCAAGAAGCAAGACATATATTTATTTTGAAACGAAAGAAGTTAAGTATGATAAACTACGGGCCCTGGCCGATGCCTATTAGTACGGACAAGTGCAGCTAGCTTTTGTGCCACTCTCACACGGCGCACGAGTAGCGCGATCCCCCAGTGTGTCCTCTCCTCTCCTCTCTCGACACCTAGCTAGCAACCATGCGTGTCCTCTTGCCCCTCCTCCTCCTCCTCCTCCTCGCCGTGGCCTCCTCTCCGGCGCCGGCGGCCGGCGACGGCGTTCCATTGGGCATCTTCTGCAGCCCCACCAACTCGAGCGTCCCGCGGACGTACCAGCCCAGCAGCACGTTCGAGGCCAACCTCCAGAAGCTCATCGCCGAGCTCCCGAGGAACGCCTCGGCGTCGGGCTTCTCGGCCGGGAGGTTCGGCGCCGCCGGCGCTGGCGCAGCGTACGGGATCGTGCTCTGCCGCGGCGACTTCCTCGGCCAGAAGTGCGTGGACTGCCTCGCCGAGGGGTTCGCGCAGGCGCAGGCGGCCACCAGGTGCCACCACAGCGTGGACGCGACCATGTACTACGACCAGTGCCAGCTCCGGTACTCGGACCAGGACTTCCTCGCCGGAGGCGGCGCCGCCGCCGCCAACACGCCCAAGTTCAACGCCTCGAACATGAACAAGGTGTCGGCCAGGAACGTCGCCGCGTTCGACGCCCTGGTCACGCGGCTCGTCGACGCGGTGTCCGACGCCGCCAGCAACAGGAGCGCCCGGTACGCCACGGGCCAGGCCGGGTTCCCGCCGGAGAACATGAACGTGTACGCGCTCGCGCAGTGCACGCAGGATCTCACGGCGGGGCAGTGCCGGGAATGCCTCACCGGCCTCATCAACGAGATGGCGTTCGCCGGGAAAGTGGGTGGGAGGATTCTCGGCGTGCGCTGCGACATCAGGTACGAGAAGGAACTCTTCTTCGAGCAAACCCAAGATATGCTCACGCTCGTGCCGCCGGTGGGTAATTCGACTTCGACCAAAGGTTAGTCCCAGTCCCAGTTCATAAATTTTTCTCCTTTAATTTTGTAGAAAACCAGAATCCCGTTTTTCAAATTAGATGCAAAGTTGTTGGTGGAGGAATTCATTCATAAATTCTCACAATCTCTCTCTCTCTCTCTCTCTCTCTCTCTCTCTCTCTCTCTCTCTCTCGCATTAAACTTTGTTTGGCTGCACACAAATCTATCTAAATCCACTTGACTTGGGAGGGATTGAGGTGAGCCCTTAATCAGAAGGTTTGATTTTGTAGAAAACCATAAGGTTTAACATATCTATAGTTGTTTTCACAAGTCACCGGATGAAGAGTTCGTTGAATACACAAAGTGAACAGCTTCGTTCATTCGTTTGTGTGGAGCCTGTCAATTTACCTAAAATTTGCTGAATTCCTGACACTTTTATCTACTATCGGGGTTGCCAGTCCCCTGTCCTTATATGTAAACCAAAACCTTAGCGGTAACTAGGATAATAATGGAGTTTGGCATGGATTTTTTTTCTGACCCATTCAAAATAAAATAAAATAAGTTTTTGGTTGGGTCGTCTAGTCCTCTAATAGTCTATAGTAAGAAACTACAAAGATGCACATTCAGAAATAATCGGTGTTTTTACATTGCTGCCGTGTTTTTTTTAAAGCGAGTGATTAAGAGAGATGATTAGTTAAGGAAACTTCCAAGTAGACTGTGAGATATAGTGATTAGAGAAGTGGCAACAAAACAAGTCTAGTTTTTCAATGCATGATCTAGCTACACGTACTAGTTCAGATATCCAATGTATACAATGTTGTTAGTCAAATCAAGATATCAACAAGGGAAAATACAAATTTTGCTTACGCATGCTACAACTTTTGTAGCTGTAACTTATAAATGTATGCATATAATGAAACATATACACTCCATGACATTTGTCCTCCACGTGTGACGTATCCAACTTAAAATCTATATATGTTTGCATCATCAACATGTACTACATGCTTATCCTAGAGTAGGGAGTAGCGGCCCCGCTTGAGACATTGGGTCCCTCATGCATATTATAGAACCGAAAGAGCACGTCAGCCTAGGTAGCTAGTTAAGGAAAAATGCTGGATCGGGAAGCGAATGATATGATTCGTGCGCCAGGATATATATATATAGGAGCGTGACTTTTATCGGGTCCGGTCCGGCCGGCTTATTGGTGCGTCGTGTCGTGGTCTTTTCTTGATGTTTTTGCGTTCCGAATCCGCGACCAAACCAGCCTTTGATAGCATATTTTCCCCAATCCAAACTCCTTTTGCTTGGCCTTTCAGGAATACGGAAAAGGGTACTGGCTAGGTACGGCCCTCCGATGGGTGTGGGCAATTTTTAAGTCCGTACGTGTATCTTTGCCATTGCCAAGCAGCAGCCCAAGCTCAGCATGTGAAGAAGGAATCGATCGAATAGTGCGATAACAAAGATAGTGGAACAAAAATTGGTTTGGGTTTCGGGGAATGGAGGTTTTTAAAAACGAAAGCTCATGCAGTCAGTCACATGGGTATCATCCGCCGT